>CATIWR010358036.1:0-23470 GCA_949677035.1 Omphalea diandra
TCTTTGTTTGAACAACCATTATATATATATATATATATATATATATATATATATATATATATATATATATATATATATATATATATATATGAATTTTTTTTTGCAAAGCACTTGGTATGTATAACTTGCTTTAATAGTGCATAAAATTTGAAATAAAGGGGGGAGTAACATGATCTATTATAACTTATGCACTTGAATTTCAATCAAATTGTTTGGTAGTATGTTATACTTAAGGATCATATGATGTGTATCTCTCACCTCTTGCAAGATTGATTAACCTAATAGATTGTTTGTCATCATTAAAAATGGGGAGATTGTTGAACCTAGCTTGGGAGTTTGGTGAATAAGTTTATTTTAGTGATTACAAACACATTTGAAAGCTAACTCTTGTCCAAGTTGGTGTGTGAAATCTTGCAAGTACATCAATCTTTTGATTAAAGGCTTTTAGAAAAAGAGTTTTATTAAAAACTCTAAGTATTCAAAGCTAACAAGTGTTGTTGCATTTCAACAAGCATTGGTACTTCATCAACAGGCGTTGAATATTCTCAACAGGCATTGGACCATCACCTGAGTATAAGTAATGGTCTCTAGACCCCTCAACCAACAGCTCTCTCAAAAGTCAACAGGCATTAGATGAATCAAACATTTGAGCCTTGGAAGTTAGTGTTCAATAATGGGTGTTATAGTTTCACAATAGGTATGGCTCATTGATATCTCAAAAGGTGTTGCATTGTCACAATAGGCATTGGATCAAGTGACTTGATGTCAACATAACTCTCAAAGTCTCGACACAGGCATTGGATTTTTATCAACAAGCATTGGAAAATGTCCTAAGCAAAGCTAAAGGTTTTAGACCCTCCAACGGGGCACCTTCATATTTGCAACAAGCATTGAGATCTTTCTCAACGGGTATTAGAAGCTCACTAACAGTCATTAAAACACTATAAAAAATCTTTGAAAAATAGAGCATCAAGTTCATTTCCTCCTAAAAACTTACAATAGACATTGTTCATATCTCAACAGGAGTTACAATTGAATTCCAACAGGCGTTGAGAAGCTCCAACAGTCCTTGAAGGAGTTGGTGACTTAAAAATTGAGAAAATCAAAAGAGGAGCATCTAGGCAAATCTCTCTCTTATAGCTATTCTAGCGGGCATTTCAATGAGATCAACGATTGTTGAAGTTGTATTCTCACCCAACAACGGGCATAGAGACAATCCAACAAGCATTGAGTGACTACTTTGTGACATGAAGTGACAACCTTCTTTCTATAGTTAGTTTCATGTCTTTACCTATAAAAAGACCCTTTTCACAACATAAATGAGTAGATGAAAATGATAAAAAAAAAAAAATGAGTATTTTTTATATTGTGAAAGCAATCTTTGAATAAAAGGGTGAAACAAGTATGATATAGCTTTAAAGGAAGATCGTTATCAAAAGTTTGTAAAAGTTATCATCAAAACAATGTTGAAGAATAAGCTTTAAAACTTCTCTCAAAACTTTCTACTAAATCAAGCATATCTTATGAGTGTATTCTATATGGTTTATTGCTTGAATAAGAGTGTTTTTCTCATCTTTAAGTTGTAAATTCTTTTGAGAAAGCTTTTGGTTAAGAGATCTTAGAAGATCTAAAACCATTCTTTGTGAAAGGTCAAAGGTAGTACTTGCAAACTACTTTGGAAAATCATTTTAGTAGCACCTAAAAGTCTACTTATAATAGCTTGGTAGTACCCAAAAACTAATATTATAAAGGTGGTTGATAACACCTATAAGCTATCTAGATAGTGAAAAGCTATAATGGAAAAACTAGAGGAAATGATGTAGGCAGAATTATGTCGAACCTCTATAAACTGATTGTCTTGGTTCTTCATTATTTTTGCATATATTTTTAATTGTTTTTACTTTCCATTACCCTATTTAACCCTCTTTTCTAGGGCACCAAGGGACAACAAACTATTCCATCAAAGATTTAAAAGAGCATTCCCTTGGTAATGTTATTATTATGGAGGATTTGTCCATAAAGCATACTTTTGCTATGTTAGAGTAAATGATGAAAATGTTTATATCCTTAACCATGAAAAAATGGGTAGTAAAAAGGAATTGATTTGTAAGTTGAGGACTCCAGTACCATGTTTTTAAAATTTAGAATCTAAAGATGAATAGAGATCGCAAATAAAAAATGGATATAAAACTTCAAGTGCTAAATAGTATCAAACTTATAATATATCCGTTACCATTTGTTTGCTCTTAATTTGGCTTATATATGTATATATATTTAGGAGAAGTTGTATGTTTATGCTTTATCTTGTGTTATATATTGGCATATGCAATATTTCCATGTTTGTTGTGTTTTTCTTTTATTTTTCCTTAATAAGTGGTATCTCATTGCTTTTTCGTGACCCTAATATATTGCTTAAGCTTCTGGTATTAGACCTAGCAATTGGGGAAGACTATTTTTCAATAAAGGTGCCCAACATTTTAGAAAGCATAGATTTTTTTATAGAAGGGAGAATTTTTTTTAAAAAAACTTCTTTCACAAAGGGTAAGAAAGTTTTAAATACTATTGTTTTAAAAGGTTTTTTTTTTAACTCTTTTTGTCATGATGATAAAAAGAGAGAATTTTTATTGTTTGATAAAATTATTTTTATGTGATGTGATTTTTTTTATCAAGAATTTTGCTTTTGTCATCATTCAAAAAGGGAGAATGTTAACCAAGTGACCATAAGGTTGCCAAGGCACTTGTCCAACCTTTGAAGTGAATGATATGTTTGAATGATTTCAAAACCAAGAGAAGTAATAACCTTTATGTTTGAGTGTTTATTCTTTTTTTTTTTTTTTTGCCTCATTTTGCATAAAGGTAATTTTGACTCCTTAAGATGCTTTTAAAGATACAGATAAAGCATAACTCAATAGCAATACTTTGAGAGGAGTCAATTGCCCACAAAAAATAGGAAAACAGTGTTTGACCTATGTTGAAACCTTAAGGTTTTAATTCTTATATGATGATCATAAGTAAGGGCTAAAACTAACTAATAGTTATGAAAGTTTCTTTAAGTTGATCTTATAGGTCCCTCAATCAAAATTTAAATCTTACGGATGTAAAGAGATCTTGTTCATAAGAAAATCCAAAAGAAGACTCGTTACCTAACTACTAAAACTTAAGGAGTATGAACATTTGAAGGCACAATTTGTCAACAACCGTGATTAGTCAAACCAATGATGATTAAAGCCTAAAATTGGCATTTGGATATAATAACAACTATTGAAAGTCTTATAAAAATAGGTAACTCTTTTTATAAAATCATCACCATTTGACGATCATTGACAACACCAAACGAGCATTGTCTAGTAAAATAACAAGCATGAAAAAGCAAAAAATAATAATTAATGGTTTCTTTATACTTAAAACATGATATACATAGATTTTTAGCATTATTTGGTTCTTTTACTATTTTTGACTTAAAACATGAACTAATCCATAGTGTTATATGTTCCTAAAGGTATAGTTGAGTTTAATGCAAAATAAGCATTAAAAAGGCTCTTAAAGATGATAATTAAAAAGAATAAGCTTTTGAATAAAGATTTGATAAAGAAAACATCATGGAAATCAAGTTTGAAGATTTGAAAAAGAAGATTTTAAAGTTTGGAGAAGGATTCATTGAAGAACAATCAAGGAAGAAATAATAAAAAGTGTAAATGCTTACACCCAAGCCATGCACTCTTATTTAAAAGATGCATGTTCAAGATCAAAAGGGAAAAAATCAAGCCATGTAATGTAAAGTAGTGATGCGTAGCTTGCACCTAAGTTGTGCCAGGCCATATTTACCATGCATAACTTAGATTAAGGTTATGAATGCCTTACCTAAAACTTCAATTTTGGTTCCTTAAGCTTCTTTTTATTCAAATGTCCATCCTATTTAGGCATGTAATACCACTATATCTAAAGGATTTTATGCTTAGATTGATAAGTTGGAATATTTAAGAAAAGCAAGCTCAAACAACTAGCTCACTAGTCCAAGTTTCTGAGAATCAAGGAAATTCCTAGTGTTGAGGCAATACAAGTTAGTCTAAACAATAATATCAATGAAGGGAATAAGGAAGGAGGGAAAGTGATGAGAATTGAAACCATTTCTACTTTCAACTACGACACTAGTGGCTCACCTAAAGCCACCCAGCAACTATGAGTTGCATTGCATGGAATTGTTAAGTGTTGGGTGGACATTGACAGTTCATCACTTAAAAAGCCTGATTATAGCCTATTGCCCTTAGATTGTGTTCGTGTAAAAAACTAAACAATAAAAGGAAATTTTGGAGCATTTTAGAAGGAGTAAAGGCTTTATTGGAAGCTATTACATTGATTTGGTAGGCCAAGTGGGGGATTTAACATTATGGTGGAGGGATAGTATTCAAATTAAGATTATTTCTTACTCTGTGAATTGGATTTGTGTTTTGCTTTATGCATGGACTTAATGTGACTTGGTTTTGTACATTTATTTATGAAGATCCTACTGAGGAATGAAGGGAATTGTTTTTGAGAATTTAGATGCATTAAATCTTATGAAGGATATGTTTTGGTTAATTTTGTGTCATTTTAATGCTATCAATAAGGAAGAGGATAAAAATGGAGGGAAACGTCCAACCTAGTCACAGTTAATCCATTGAGATAATTGGATTGATAAATGTTCTCTAATGGAAATCAAATTTGCGGGGCTATAATTTACTTAGTCTAACAAAAGATAAGGGAAAGCTTTAATACTACATTGAATAGTTAAAGGGTTTGCTAATTTGCATTAAAGCCAACTTAATTAAGGATGTAGTGATATATCATGGGAATATGTATGGATTTGACTATAAACCCTTAATCATGATTTTCTAAAGGCAAGTGAGATGTGATAAAAGAAGATTTTGGTTTGAAAGCAAATGGTTGATGGAACAAAGATGTGGGTGTCTGGTTAAAGAGGCTTGGAATCCTTAGGTACGGAGATCTAGACAACTTTGCTGGGCTCATAAACTAAGAAAGTGTGTTAGGATGCTATGAAAGTGGCACCATAATGAATTTGGTAATTCTAGGGTGTAGAGTAGTAAAGTTCTATCTCAACTGAAAAACCTTTCTAACTTAGGGGAGGTGAATCTGGAAAAGCAACAGGAACTAGTCAGTAAACTTGATCTACTATGGTAGAAAGAAGAACAATATTGGCACTAGAGATCATGAGTTCTATGGCTCAAGGAAAGGAACAGAAACACATCATTTTTCCATGGAAGTACCATTAACATAAGGAGGTGTAATTAGCTTTGAAAAAAGTGATAGTTAGTTAACTCATCAATAGGACATTGAGGTACGCATCCTTTCTTTCTTTAGGAAATTATATAAAGATGAGGGGATTAGGGATGAACATGAAGTGCGAGAATGTATTAACCCTATAGTTACAAATGAGATGAATGATTTCCTATTGAGATCGATATCCATTAAAGAGGTTAAAGAGACAATTTTAGGATAAGGGGTCTTAAGCCCCCTAATCTGGATGACTTTCCTCTTGTCTTCTACCAAAAATATTGGGATGTTCTTCAAAGTGATACTATTCAGGCTGTTAGGTAATTTTTTTACTTCGAAATTACTATTGAAGCAATTAAACCAAACTAACATCATACTAGTCTCCAAAGTTAATAATCTTGAATCCCTTAATCAGTTTAAACCCATTAGCTAGTGTAATATCAGCCATAAAATTATAGCCAATGTCCTAATTAATAGACTTAAACCCCTTTTGCCCAAGCTTATTGAATTTGCCTTTGTTAAGGGAAAGCATATTCAAGATACATCTTGATTGCACATGAGATATTTCATGCCCTTAAAAAAGCAACTTCCTGCAAGAATGCAAAAATGGTTATCAAGCTAGATATTTTTAAGGCATATGATAGGGTCACTTGGAGTTTTCTCAACTTATTTTGCATAGGATGGGTTTTCATTCTGATTTTATCCTACTAGTCATGCAATGCGTCTCTACTGTAACCTATGCAATAGTGTTAATGGTCACTCAGTATGTTCTTTTAAACCCACTAGAGGTCTTAGACAAATGGATCCTTTATCCCTATACTCATCACTAATGCATTTACTACATATCTTAATCTAGTTATCTCTCTTAGGCAAATTAAAGAAGTTAAGCTAAATAGGAGATGTCCGCCACTATCCCATATGCTATTTGTTGATGATACCTTACTTTGCTTGTATGCTTCATTTCAATAAGTTATAAATGTTAAGCAAATGTTTATGAAGTTTCAAGAGGCATCAAGTCAACTTTTTAGTTTTGTTAAGTCAGGCATAGCCTTTGGCAAATCAATCATGCAAGTTGATAGGGATATTATTCGGGCATTCTTAGGTATGAAGCAATTAAATAAATGAGACAGATATTTGGGGATGCCTGCCTTATGAGGACTAGTAAACGAAATAGTTTTTAGTACCCAATGGATAAAGTTAAGAAAAAAGCAAATAATTAGAGTCACAAATTTTTGTCTTTAAGAGGGAGGGAAGTGATGATTAGAGTCGTGTTCACAACTACTCCTGCTTTCACCATGTCTTACTTGTTGCTCCTAAATCAGTGTGCTATAATTTAAATTCTATTTTTGAAAAATTTTGAAGAAGCCAAAATATCAACTTGAGGAAAATGAGCTTAGACATTTAGGAAGTTTTTTTTAGACCAAATAAGCTTAAGGGCTAGGATTTAAAGCACTTATGAAGTTCAACTTGGCCTTAATAGCAAAATAGGCTTGAAAGTTGATCACAGAGCTTGACTCTACTTGGGCAAAAATATTAGAGCTCTTTATTTTCTAAATGGCACCTTTTGGGATGCAAGTCAAGGACACAACCCTTTTTAGGGCTGGCAAAGCCTCCTTACTACTATATTCATACTAAATCTTAGGGTTTTGAGACAAATCAATGATAGCAAAAGCACATTTTTATAAGACCAGCCTTGGTTTTCCTCTTTACCATCCTTTAGGTCATCTAAGCCCAAACTAGTTGATTGTCATATTAATAAGTTTTGTGACATGTTGTAGAATGGTGAGTGGAATTATGCTCCTTTAGCTGGTTTTGTTTCTTCTAGTGAACTTGTAGTTATTGAAATTAGTATAGTGGGTAATCCTCAGTTGCAAGATGAATGGGTATGGTATCCCAATATATATGACATTTTTTTTTATCAAATCTGCATATTTTATATTTCAAAAGCATATGTTATTAAATAATGCTATTTTTTAAAAAATTTTCCAGCCATGGTTCAATTTGGAAATTTATATAGAGCATCAGCCTTCCTCTAAAGATTAAAATCTTTATTTGGAAGTTGTTGAGGAATGTCATTCCAGTAGGATCAGTACTCAATGTTAAAGGTTTCCATGCTTCTTCAGACTATCCATTTTGCTGGGGTAAGCTGGAAACTCTTGAGAATCTTTTTTTGAAATGTTCTAAAAACAATATGATTTGGTTTGATAGTTCCCTGAACTATAGGCCAAAAATTAGACCAGACGGTACAATACTTGATTGGTGGCAGAACTTGATTAATGATTGGCAACTAAATGTTAAACACCAGTTGGAGGCTAGAATTGGGTTTGTGCTATAGAGTATATGGCTAGAGATGAATAAATCTCTTTTTAAAGGGAAGCAACTAGATCCTTCAGTTGTTGCTAAATTTGCATACTCTCTATCCAATGAGTTTATCATGGTTACTAATAATCTACAAAGAGAGAAAGAAAAGCATGCTCAATTATAGATTACTAATTTTAATACTACTGCTTGCTTTGCTGTTTATGTGGCTATAGGGTTCAGTAATGCTGCTAAGAGAACTGTTATTATTGTATTCATCATCAACAAGAACAAAAGGATAATTGATGGGCTAACTTGTTTAAGACAAGCACCAATTAGATTGCATGCTGCAGTTCAATCCATTTTGCTTGCCTTGAATTTGGCTTTGGAGATTAAGTTGGATAATTTTGTAATTTTGACTGATGATAGGAACTTAGGCCAATTGTCCAATTTGTATATAGATTCATACCTTGGAAAATTTGTGGGGTCCTTTCATAGGCAAAAGGAAGACTTCTCTTCCAAAAGGTGCAAGTTGTTTGTATTCCTATGAACTTTAACAAACCTGCTAAATGGGTAGTGAAGGCCCTTTTGAAGGGAAGTCTGTTAGACTCGTTTTGGTCTTGTACAACTGTTGAACTCTATGTTTTTGCCTAGTTAATGCATTTTACTTTGAACCAAAAAAAAAGTTAAAGAAAAATTAAATATGCTTGACATCAAAATTTTAAAACTCATTCATAATTTCAATTTTTGTAAGCTAAAATTTAATAAATATACATTAATTCTAAAAATAATAAATAACAATAACAATATCTTAAAATTTCAAATTAAATGAAAAATAATATATAAATAAAATTTTAAAATATATACTTACTTAAATGTCCATCTCTAATTTTTTTCTAAAAAAAACATTAGAAATGTCAAATTTCTCATAGAAAATAAAAAAAACTAAACTAATTATAAAAAATAAATATAAAGATTATTTTTCACATAATATTTTAAAAATTAATTTTATAGTTAAACTAAAAAGGCCACAGAAAGAGGGCTGAAAGGTTATCTGCAAACGCATGTTGTTTTTAGGGTTAATTAAGTTCAACGATGATTTTGTAACGCAATCACAATTTCCTTCCCGCATATTCCATGATGAGAATTGTCTTTCGATAAAGTCAGTTCAATTCAATTTTCTCAAACGTTATTTTGTCTCTTCCTTCGTTTTTGTTCTCTTTCTTCTTTTCTTTTCTTAGTCCGATGTTTTGGATTATTGTGCCTGCAACGTATTCTGTTGGGTTTGTGATTTGTTGATCGTTCTCTTGGCAATTAAACAGAGGAGTTGCTGGTGTCAGGCATTTTGATGTTGAGCTCGGCAGAGAATTTTGATTCCGGGTGCTGATCCCACTTTATTTACTTATTTCTTTTGAACATTTCAGAAAACAATATTAGTGTATGCTTGTGTTGTGAGGGAGAATAGATGCATAGTTTTTCACTTGGCGTTCTGTATGCCGATTTAACTATTATCATGTTGTTGTTCAGGTTGGATCAGAAAAGACATCTGAATTAGTGCTTTAAGAACTGAATGTCTGGAAGAAATCGGGCCCCCCCTCTTCCTATGAAAGGCATGCCACACAGTGGGCTACCGCCACTCATTCATGAACCACACTTTGGCAGAGGGCTTGGACCAATGCCACCTCCTCATCCAGCCTTACTGGAGGAAATGAGAGGATCCCAATTCGGGATTGATCCCGGACGCCTTCCTCCTACTCATCATCCTGCAATAATGGAGGAGCGCCTTGCTGCTCAACACCAAGATCTTCAAGCTTTGTTGGCTGACAATCAGCGGCTAGCTGCAACCCATGTTGCGCTTAAGCAGGAATTAGAAGCTGCCCAGCATGACTTGCAGCGGATGATACATTTTGCGGATTATTTGCATGTGGAGAAGGATGTACAGATGAGGGAATTGCATGACAAATCTCTAAGGTTGGATGCAGATCTTCATGAGGTGGAGGCTATGCGGAGTGAGCTTTGTCATGTTCGTGCTGATATTAAGGAACTTACTGATGTGAAGCAAGAACTTACTGGTCGTATGCAAGCAATGACTCAAGATTTGGCTAGATATAATGCAGATTTGCAACAATTGCCTGCTCTGAAGGCAGAAATTGAGAGTATGACGGAGGAATTGCAGCGTGCACGGTATATGCTTGCTATGACCATTGCTGTTTAGTGGAATAGAAAGTAAAAGAATTTATGTTCTGGCACAAAGTTTTATTGCCTTAATTAGCATTTGTTGATTGTATTTATTTATTGTCTAGAGCTGCCATTGAGTATGAGAAGAAAGGGTATGCAGAGAATTATGAGCAAGGTCAGGTGATGGAGAAGAAATTGATTGCAATGGCTCGAGAGTTTGAGAAACTTCGTGCAGAGATTGCTAATGCAGAAAAGAGAGATCTTGCTGCTGCTGCTGTAGGTAATCCAGGTAAATTATCTTTGTTAATTTCTAATGGACTATGATATACACTGAAAAATGATAGGGAAAAAGAAGATCAAAAAGTAAGAAATGTGTATAATTCTTTTGTTTAACAGGAGTAGAAGTTATGAGATAGAAGAAGTACAAAATAACAAGGAGAAGGATGAGGTTGCTACCTAAAGAAGTGATGAAGAAATGAAGAAAAGGAAATTATTAAAGCAAAGCTCCTTAATTCTGCTTGAAGTTATTTCATAAGACTTCTTGGAGAATAAGAAAGAAGCTGAAATGGAATCTCAACATGTTAACCAAATTTATTCCCATAGTACACTGGAAAGAAACTTGTAGGTGAAAATGACCATGGAAACCTTTTAGGCGTGTGGATAGTTTTATGACTGTTATACAAGATGAAAGCAGAGAGAGAGAGTGACTAATTTATGACGTCCACCGTTTCTCTTAAGTATACATCAAACTTAAGTGGAGAGAAGGAAGCTTAAACACTCACTTAGTTTACCATTTTGTTTATCTGTCTAATGCATACCTCGACTTCAGTCTACTATGATAGTCTTGTTGTATAGACTTTTCATTTGCTTGAGATTTGCTCCCCATTATTGGAGCATGTTAGTGTTTTATTAATATTTTTCACTCAGCTTGTATTTTATAGGGATTTGGTTTGGCAGTTGCCTTTGTTTGAGGTGTAATCAAGTCCATTTCTTCTTTCAACCATGTTGAAAAGTCATGGACATAAAAAACTTGTCTAAAATATCATATGATCACCTGTTTTTGTTAAGTCTTTTGAGACATCAGCGGTTTGGAACAAAGTTATCACAATGCATTGCACCAATCAATTTGCGTTGTTATCCAAATTATGGAATATTAGCGATTTGGAATGCTCAAATTACTGTTTCAAAGTGCAGACAAGCATTAGGGTTAGAACTAAGCAATATTAGTTAAATTAAATGTCAAATAATAAAATAATTATTATTAGGCATTACGTTCCTTTTCTTGTTCTGCATGGCAGAGCGATCTACGTTGTAGGTACGCTAGGTTTAGGAACTGTTTGATTCAGTTTAGGGCTCAACTGATTGATTGATTGATTAGTTCAATCACTACATCTAACTTTTTGTATTAAACGCATGGTTATTGTGAATCACCACCATTTTTCCCTTTAGGGACTTGATTTATCAGTATTGCTGAATCTTGGCTTCTCTGGTCCTCTCCCTCCTGATGTCATGTTTTTCAAAATATATTTCCACTGCAGGTGGAGGCTATAATGTAAATTATGGGAATCCTGAAGCTGGATATGCAGGACATCCTTATCCTGTTGGTTATGGCATGTATCCTGTAAGTTGGCTTCTCTGTAGATGATCCATCTCTAAATATTTGGATGTTCATATTTGCATTTTTTTTTTTTTTTTTGGTTATGTATATGAATAAATTTTAGCTGCATCTTCGTGCAAATTTGTAAGCATTATCATGTTTTGTTAATCAACTGGATGTTATTCTTTATCCACAAATTTCAGGTGCAGGCTAATGCTGAAAATTATCCTCAATATGGCATTGGACCTGGTTCGTGGAGCTCATTTGATCTGCAGCGAGCATAAGGACACAGGTAGACTGGTTTCCTAGTAGCTAAGATGTGTATTAAATGGTATCTTGGGCTGCTACATGTTACATACTTGAGTTTAAATCCTAACTGTTTGTCATGATAGTTATGTACGGAGACTTGCTCTTCTATTTTTTTTTAATGATGTTGTACCTGAATATAATGACAGCTCATATTATTTTGGGTGCAGTGTGCTATGCTATTATTTTTTTGGTATCTGCTAATGCAGCAATCCTAGATTGCAAGAGTTCTTTATCCAAATCTGTTCATGCACTAAGTTCTTCCAATTTGAATGAGATTATTTCTTTTGTAGAAGAAAGGTTTGTCTTTTGATTGAAAGAAAGTGAGAAAGAAAAAGAATCGAAAATGGGTGGATAATGGTATCAATCTTATTGCAATTATGGAGGAATTTTGAGCTGCAATAGTATGGTTATGAAAATTTTCAAAACAAATGAATCTGAGATGAAGAAAAGACCGCCCCCCCCCCCAAAAAAAAAAAAAAAGGCACACTGTTAATTGGATTTCATGAGTGGAAGGTGTTTGAAAAAATTTGCTTGTGAAATTCAAAATTTGCCATATTTTTTGATGGAACAAATTTCAAACTGTTTGATTCTTTAGATGTTGTTCGTGATATTGTTCATGATGATCTTGAATGGAAATCAAATTTGGTTATTGTCCTTTTCTAGGAAATGGATTTTGAGATATGGAGAAGGTTAAGGAAAATAAATGGGTTATTATCAAGGAAGTTATTGTGAATATACTGTTGTGGAGGGTTGTCTGTGAAATTGAAGCTATTGCTAAGAGATTGAGTGGTAGGGGATGGTTCCTTTGTTTATTGAAAATTTGGTGGATTTTTTGGTGCAAAATATTCTGGTTATAAGAGCTATTATATGAATTTCATAGTATGAAGTCAATGCAGGAAGTGTTGTTTGCAATGGCTACATTAGACATGTAATTGGCAAACATATAGTAGACATAAGTATTGTGGAGGCTGTGAATTTTGAATTTCCAAGTGCCCACACTGATTGGAATTTTAGTTTTCATACAGTTACTTCTGCTTGGTTCTTTGGGATCGCATTTAATGGGGCTAATTTTCAATGTGTTAGCAGCAAAATCGACATAAGAAGATAAACTCAATTTGATCCTTAAGGACAAAGACAGTTTCTTATAGAAGGGTTATGTAATGATATGATGGTTCCTTTAAGTGGAATAATGATATGAATAAGAATGAATACACGCAAACTTTGGAGACTGTGCCTTCCACAATCATTTTGATGCTTAAGTTAGAAATGGGAGCTTGAGAGCTTAGAGAATGAGAGCTTAAAGAATAAGAGCTTAGGGATTTGCAATGCTAGAAAGTGCTTAGTGAGAACGTATCTTGGAAAGGTAGGGGTAGTGACTATTCATACCTTTGTGCCTTCATGATTCTTCTTAAGTAGCGCCAACAATAGTATACGTTTTCCTTGTGTGAATATTTTCGCAATATTAGGAGAAACGAACAATTTATAATCGTCATTCGGTATTTGAATATTATACATATCCTTGTATTTTAATGAACTTCCCGAATAAGCAAGGTCTTCTGGTTCATTCTTTCATCATTCGGTTCGATAGAGTTAATCCCATGGTTATTCGGTTTGGTGGGTTCATTCTCTTTTGGGCACTCGTCTTCACGTTTAGTAGACAAATGTTTGTTTACTAGGTGTTCGGTCATGTGAATGCTATCAATAGTCCTCTTCGGACGATTGTGTTTCTGACATTCATGTCAGTGCTCTTCATTTTTGAAACAATACTTTTAGTAATCTTTAGTGTGTAAAACACGTCTTCTGGTTTTCCTCTCAGTTGTCATGTCACCTCGAGTCTTGTGATAATTATTGCTATTTAAAGTTGAAAAATTTTTGTTATGACTATTTATTTTCTATATGTAATAAGCATTCAACCTTTAAATGTTCCCCTTCCACTAGATATATATGGGATAGGAAACTTAGGCTAGTTCCAAGCCCCCTTTTCTGTTACGATTTTGTTACTACTATATTTCCTCTTAGGCATTTATAGTCTTTATTGTTGTGGTCTTTGAGGTAATTGTTTATTTATTTTTAATATTTTCCTTTCTCCTTTATCTTCTCCCTTGGGTGTAAAATGGCTAGCTCATCTTCTTCATCTTCTTCAATGATTGGCCAAGCTGTTGCAAAATTGAGGGCATATTCTTCAATTATTAAAACTATGGATTTGCAGTACATTCATAAGATGTACCAAATTCCAGAGGTGTATGGGATGGTTGCATGTTCTCCATAATATCGAGTCCCTAACACTTTGAGTTTTGGAGTGATCACTATTTATCGAAAACAGTTAGAGGTAGGGCTGAGGTTTCCTCTTCATCCCCTCATTATCGATTACCTTGCTTTTCATGGCGTTTCCCTAACCCAATTGCATCCAAACTCTATCCAGATCCTATGCAGTCTTATGAGATTTACAAAGTGAAAGGTTTAGCCTTAAATACCTTCCATGTTCAGCAACTGTATAGTTTGACTCATCATTCCAATAAGGTGTTCTTTTCATTGACGTTGAAGGCGAACAACAAGATGGTTTATAGCCTTTCTTCATTTGTGAACGATTGGTTGAATAAATTTTTTTCTAGTTATACATCCTATGGCCTTCACCGTTTGCTTAGGAATTTTATTGATAAAGCCCTTACGCTGCCAATTCCCATGGATAAAAAGGAGCTAGGAATACTCTGGGATATAGTGGCAGAGTGTTTGAATGTTTGGCCTCTTGTAAGGAATATGTTAGACAGTTCATTCAGAACCAAAGTTTGGCTTTAGAAAATCCTCCTAAGAGGTTAGAGGTATGGGACTAGTCAGAAGAGGATGATGAGGAAGCTGAGGAAACCGAAGATGTTAAGCTCTAACCTATTCCTAACAGGAAGATGAAGAATGGGGGTATTGTGAAGGTGAGATGGAGTTCTTTAAGAATGTTTATGTCAACTTAGATGTTACCAAAGATATTTTAGAGGATCTCCCCTTGAAAGTTGTTGAAATAGAAACTAGGAGCGTCGAATAGGCTGTCAAGGCAATCGAACCCTTTGTTCTTTTGACACCTTTAGTGGAGGAAGTTATAGTTCCTACTCCTGCTACAATGGTTTCTATTCCTCCTATAAAGATTGTCCCGAAGGTTAGAGGTAAAGGAAAGAGATGATGAAAAGCCATAAGAGGAAAAAAGGATCTCCCTCAGGTGGAGGATTCCATTAAGGATGGGAATAGATAGAGTCTCTCCAAGCCTTGGGAGAACATTGTCCAGATCCCAAAGTATGGCTAAAGGCAAACTTAAATGACACTATCTAAAACTTAGCTATTTGTGATAAGTTCTTAGACTTTGTTGACCACCAGCATGATATGCAAGACTTGTCAGAACTCCCTTTGAAGAATCTAGAACTCACAAGTGTGATGCATTTGTTGAAAGATTTGCAAGCACTTAATCAAAGATAAAGGAGAAGACTTGAAGCTGACTAGGAAGTCACTGTAAGTTTTTGTTATTGTCTTTTACTTTTTTTTTTTTTTTTTAGTGTTCCTAGATTCTAATGAACTTATTTGCTTCCAAACAGGTTGCCAATATTAGAATAAAGGAGCCTGAACATGAAGCCTCTAAGAAATTCAAGGCTGTTCAGGCAAAAATAAAAGAGATGGTTGTTGAGCATGCAATCAAGATAAATAAGCTTTGTCAGTTTTATCATGAAGAAATAAAAACAAAAAGTCTTCAGGTGACCAAGCTGGAGAAGAGCTTGGTACAAAGAGATGAGTAGATAGAGAGGAAGGACCATTATTTGAATTTTGCTTGCTTAGTAATAAAAGGCCTTCATAATGTGGTGGATTGCACTGCCACCTTATGTCAAGAAAGGGAGAAGAAGATATCCCCTTTGTGTTCATTGGCACTAACAATGTATAGTCAAGGGGTGAAGAAGATCTTGGAGTAACAATAACCAAGGATTAACCTATTCAGGTTGAGGTTTATCAATTTCAAAAAGATGTATACGGCTTGTGCCAAAAGATATAGAAGAGACAATGGAGGAGTATCAACTTTTAATGGTCCATATCCTACTATCCAGTACATGATGAACACAAAGACAGATGGTATAGGTGACTACAATTCCCCATAAAAGTGAGCCTCTAGAGAACCTTTTCCTCAGAGAACTTTCAGCTTCTCCATTGGGACTTCACGAAGGATCTCCTTTTTTTCACACTCTTTTTTGAGGAGGAAGCTAGTGCATCTACCTCAAATGTCCCTAACTCTTATACCCCTCATTTAGATCTTTCAGTAGTCATTGAACTTAAAGGTCTGCAGGAGATGGTGGATGTGGACAAGTCTTAAGAACTAAAAGTAAATAAATCTCCTGAAGGCTAGAAAGAGTTGGTGAACATATTGGGCCTTCCCTTTTTTTGCACTTAGATAACTTATATATTACTTGTGTACACTTTTGTAATTGTACTCTTTAATACAAATGACAAAGGCTTCTGTTGTTATTCTATATCACTTCTTCTTTTGGCATTGGTTACATAAAGCAAGTGATAGTCAGATAATCCTTTAGTATTTATAAAGAGATGATGCCATTTACTTTCTTAGAAATTGACTAAGCAAAAGAATTATGTAGAAGCACTTTTAACACTTTAAAATGTCTAAATAAGATGGTGGGATGCATAGTCACATTTGAAATCTAGCAGCTTGAAATTATAATTTGAACAAGTTATGGTAACCCTTACTGTATTTGGCTAGAATGATCCTTCGGTTGAGCCTTCAAAATGTTTCACAGAACTGAAACTTCATACTTAGAAATTCTCAAGGCAATATGAACTTGTTTACTTTTGTTTTTAGCTTTGCCAGTCATTCTTCACACTTTACTGCTAAGGGGAATGAAAACTTAGGAAGCGTCGAATACTCACAAATTGGGTAATCCTTTTTCGTAAGAATTGCATCTTATACTTAGTAAAAATTTTATGGCTTTTAAGGGAGAACAAGATCCAAGTTTTTTATTTATGGCCTTCAAGGTTAGTCGAACCTTATACTTAGCAATATTTTATGATTTTTAGGTGAATCAAACCTATGTTTTTTGTTTATGGCCTTTAAGGTTGGTTGAACCTTATAATTACTGATATTTTATGATTTTTTGAGTGAACCAAACCCTCATACTTGTTAAAATAAAGAACAATATGGCTTTTAAGGGGGTCAAACTCTTTATGCACAATATATATTGAAATACCTTTCTATTGATAGTACCTACGAAGATTGTCTACACTCCAAAACCTTGCGATTGGTTATCTCCCAAGTGTTGCTAACTAGTAGGGCCCATTTCCTATCACGTTTTGGACTAGGCATGGTCTTTCCTAATTAGCTCCAAGTTTTCCTACCCCAATATCTCATTTGCCTATTTCAGCTTTCCTAAGTACAAGATATTCTTTTTGAAAGAATCTTTGGTGAACTCTCTTATTGTGATATGAAATAACTTTTTAACTTGTAGACTACTGTTTGGATGGTTGCATGTTCTCTTCATTCTTCAAGTAAGTCAATATGTAGCTTTGCTCCTTTGTTATTAACATATGGATCAAAGTTTTAAACTCTAAGACTACTCGATCTCTCCTGGAACCATTGCTTCCATGCCATATGTCAGGCTGAAGGGTGATTCTCCATAGGACTTTCTGAGGGTCGTATGGTACATCTAAAGAATGTGAGTTAACTGTTCAGCCCATTCTCCTTTGGCTTTGTCGAGTCTCTTCTTTAATCCATTGATGATTATCCTGTTGGTGACCTTAGTTTACCCTTTTGTCTAGGGATGGGCTGTTGAAGTGAATTTGAGGTTTATATGGAAGTTTTTATAAAACTGTTTGAAGTTGTCATAGTCAATTGCTTGCCATTTTCTGTGATGAGAGTGTTTGGGATGCTAAATTTGCATATGACTTCCTTCCAAAAGAAATTTTCTACCTTTTTTGTTGTGATGGTGGCCATTGCTTCAGCCTCTACCCATTTGTTGAATTAATTAATAGTGATAATAATGAACTTTCTTTATCTCGTTGCTTGGGGGAAAGGTCCAAGGATGTCCATTCTTTAGATGCAAATGACTAGGGACTAGTGATGTTGGTCTATTGAACTGTAGGGACTTTAAAGGTTTTGTCATATTTTGACATTTCTCATAAGAGTGTACTAATTCTTATGCACCTTTCCTGATGGTGGCCAAGTAAAACCCTTGAAGTAGGGCCTTACGAGCTATAGCAAATGATCGTTCATGAGTGCCACAAAGCCCTTCGTGTATCTCTCGGAGAACATAATTACCTTCCTACTTTGAACACATTTTGTCCAGGAATGGATGGCGAATGTTCGGTATAACATTCCATCTTTATATGAATATTTTGTTGATCTCTTTATACCTTAACAACTTATGCTCAATCTTCTGGTAATCCTCCCTAGTCTAAGTATAGGACAATTAGCTTCATCCATGCATCCAACTCTATTATACTAAAGATCTCATGTTTAGTTATGATGGGCTGAAGCCATCCTTCCTGAAGGGGGAGATTCTTAAATGCCTCTCCCTATTTTGCAACTACTTTAGCGATGTTATCTACTTCCATATTCTCCTTCTTGGACATATGAGAAATATTCCTTGTTCCTTATTTCTAGATGGGTTTATTGAATAAGTGTTGGCACCTCTTCAGATATTTTGCTAAGTTATCATCTTTAGTTTGGAAATTTCTTGTGATTTGGTTAACGACCAACATTAAATCGTTGAACACCTGTAGTTCCTCAATTTTTACTTCAAGGGCTAGATCTAGCCCAATGATTAGACTTTATATTCTACAATATTGCTAAGTAGCATTAAATTTTAAGCAACTGCATATACAATTTTAGGTTTACTAAGGCTTTAAAGGATGACTCCTACTCTTACTCTGTGTTCATTTAATGCACCATCTACATATAGGGTTCATGCATCTTTTGGTGATGGTCTAGCCTACTCATTACCTATCATCTCCATGACAGTCAGTTAAACACTTAGCCTTCAAGGTCATTTGGGTTTATATATGATATTATGCTCGTTGAGTTGAATTGCCCAATGTATTAGTCACTCAGATGTGTGTAGTCTTTGTAAGGCTTTTCTTAGCGATTGTTCTGTCTGAACCACTATAGTATGTGCTTGAAAATAGGGTCTTAATTTCCTTAGAAAACTTACTAATGCCATAACAAATTTCTTCAATCTTAGATATCTTATCTTGGCCCCACAAAGGAATCTATTAGTGTAGTAGATAGGATGTTGTTCTCTTACTTCTTGAACTAAGACTAAGACTAATATTTCTTATCTTGCTGCTAGGTACATATAAAGTGTTTCTCCTACTTCGGGTCGACTGAAGAGAGGAGGGGTGGTAAGGAATACTTCTGCAATCTTCTGACCATTTAAAGTGTTTTACGCTCTTCAAACTTTTGTAGAATGATAGACATCCTTCGCTGAACAAAATATGAATTATCCTAATGATATAAATTTTTTTTTTGTTCAACTTCTGAACCTCATTGATGTTCTTTAAAGGTTTCATGTCCAGGATGGCTTTGATCTTCTCAAGGTTCACCTTAATACCTCATTTTAAAATCATGACTTTTAGAAATTTACCTATTTTGGCTCTAAAGGTGCACTTCTCTGGATTCAACTTCATGCATACTTGTTTAAGGCACCAAAAACTTCTCGCAGATCATCTACTTATGACTCATCAATTTTGCTTTTAATAATAATATCATTTACATACACTTCTGCATTGTTACTGATTTGGTCTTCTTTTAATATGAAGTTCATGAGCCTATGATAAGTTGCTCCTACATTCTTTAGCTCGAAGGGCATCTTTGTGTAGCAATAAGTTCCTTAATTTATGACAAAGGCAATTTTCTCCCTATCTTCTGGATCCATTGGTATCTAGTGGTATCCTTGGGCCATATCCAAACAGTTGTACTTAGAAAAACAAACAATTGAGTCTACCAACTGATTGATGTTCAACAATGGGTAGCTATTTGCCATTTTATTTCCTGACCATAACAACATAAGCCATCTGGTAAGGGCATTTCACTTTTTTCATAATACTTGCATTTTGAAGTTTGGATACTTCTTTTCTTATGGCATTTTGGCTTTTTAGGGTGAAACTCCTTTTCTTTTGTTTACAAGTTTCACGTTAGGATCCACTTTCAACTTGTGGCAAGCTATTGAAGGGTGGATTCATAGAATTTTCTCAAGTTTGGAGGCGATCTTCTTCATATTCTCTAAAATGATATTAGGTTAGATGCTTCATTGCTAGCTGATTCATATACGCACCATATTTGACTATTTCATCAGTTGAAATTTTTAGTTTAGTCTACTTACCAACTGGTTCTGACCATCCTTCTCATTCGAGATCTATTAGTTTGATCTTTGACATGTTTTCATTTTGTTGGACGGTTATATGATTGCACTCATTTTCTGACCTTTGGCTTCCCTTGATGGTAACCACTCTTTTAAGTATGCAGATATTCATGGTTAGAAATCTTATGCTATGGATAACTATTGTCTCAAAAAGGTATGGCCTTCCAAGTATCCCATTATATGGGAACTTTTCATCTATTATGTGGAATAGGGTTTTAGCTGTTGATGATAAACCAGACTATTCGTCAGCCATTTCTACTGTTAAAGTTGTCATTCCTAAGGATCTCAACTGTTTTCCTCCTAGTCTAACAAGGGGCTTTCTTGTTCTCATGAGGTTCACCCAAACTCTTCCCATTTCTTTGTTTGCTTATTATGTGAGTGCATTGACTACCCTACCTCCACCGACTAGGAGTCTCTTAACAAGATATTCATTTATGATGCCTTCTACCACTAGGAAATCATTATGAGGGCATTCGATGTGTTTTTCACCTTAAACTCTAAATGTTATAAGTGGGATTATCTCCTTCTAAGTGTTAATAAGGAAGATATCTAAACATTGACACTTTATGAAGGGTTAGGTTGATCACCTCCTATGATCATGTTGATTACTCGAACTATCCTTCTATTGGGTGTTCTTTCATTCCTTTTTTTAGGTTTTCCTCCCTTGGCCTTTTTTATTTATCATCTTTAATGAACTGTCAAAAGGCTTTTATTGGTATTAATCTTTTGATTTCTTCTTGAGATCCCAACACTATTCAATATCATATCTATGGTCTTCATGGAATCTGCAAACCAAATTTTTATCCCTCTTGGCAGCGTATCGAGGTTTAACCTTCAAGGGTACTTTACATCAATACCTCTCTATTTGATCTAGAGAAGAATATTAACTCAGGTATTGTTTAATGGTGTGAACTATGTCTACGTTGCTCTTCATTCGACTAGAGGGAGAATTGTAGCTTTAGAGGGTTTAATGGATGGAACTGTAACATCCTCAACCCAAATCATATGCATTTTAATTTCATTATATTTGAATATATGCATTGGATAAATCATCATTTAGACATGTGAATTGTAGAAGCACGACAATGACACTTGCATCGTTGCATTTGGGACACTTGAACATATGTGTAGTGTTTGTATAGTTGTATGACAAATTATTTTATGTTATGTGTTTGTTATAACATCATACATAATGGTGTTATAGAGCTTATTTTAAAGTATAAGGAGCATCTAGAAATTAGAAGATGGATGGAGGTACTTAAGGAGTGAAGAAGAGGGACTAAAAGAGGAACGTGAACTTTCAACCAATAGGAAAGCAACACCATGATTTTGTCTTCTTGCAATAAGCTTACAAGTGGAATTTTTGACCCTTAGGATCATAATTTAAGGGGTTAGACGTGAGTTATAGCAGAAGAGAGAGAGAGAGCTAGGGAAGAAGGAAAGAAAGGAAAAAGAAGAATAAGAAGAATGAGAGGAAGAAATGTGGGTTGCTTAAGAAAAAGTCCTAAGGTTTTCTAAATCAGGGATAATAGGTAGTCGACCCATTGAAGATAATAGTGGGAATAAGTCGAGACCGTCCACAACTTAATAAGCTTAAAGGAGGAGGTAAGTAAATAACTAATGGTACTATACGTGTGATTGGTTAAATGCCATGAACATATACTCAATGGAATGAAATATTATTTAATGTGATGATATTGATGAATACATTGATAAAAAGATTATTATACTTTTGATTATTTATTTTCATGAAAAATTGATAAATTATGACTTGGGAATGAGAGTATGTAGTGATATGAGCTGCCAAAGTTATGGGTGTTGTTATTAGGTATTATATTGCTGAAATTTTGATGGATTTATAGTTGATTTGTTGAAAGAATAATACTTGATGTTGTTGGCAAGTAACAATATTTGTACCCTTTGTGGCAATAACATTCGATAGCCTGTGTTGCGATGATATCTATAGCCTTTGTGGCAATAAAATATAACAGCCTATGCGACAATAACATTCGATAGTCTATGTGACAATGATATCTATAGCCTGTGTGACAATAAAATATAACAGCCTGTGTGATAATAACATTCGATAGCCTGTGTGGTAATGATATCTACAACCTATGTGGCAATAAAATATAATAGTCTGTGTGACAATAACATTCGATAGTCTGTGTGACAATGATATCTATAGCCTGTGTGGCAATAAAATATAATAACATGTGTGGCAATAACATTTGATAGTCTGTGTGTCAATGATATCTATAACCTATATGACAATAAAATATAAGTCTGTGTGGCAATAACATTTAATAGCTTGTGTGGTAATGATATCTATAACATGTGTGGCAACAACATTTTTAGTCTATGTGACAACAAAAAAATGAAAGTTTTTGTGGTAGTGATATTGATAGCCTATATGGCATTTAAGAGTAAAAACTCTTTATTTCATGCATGGATATGATGATGGGTTATTAATATTTAAATGTTTGTTATGTTATTTGAAATTGAAGTATCGTTTTATATTTACTTACTAAGTATGCAAGCTCACTCTTCTGCATTAAATTTTATTTCAGGGAGAGTAGACTAAAGATTGCGTCCAGTTACATTTCAAAGTTGCTGTTTAGCAGTCTAATAGAGGTTGGGCCAGTATGCAGTCTACTAGTATTTTAGTTTGTTTAGTCATGTATACTTTGTTGTAAACAATTAATATGTTGTGAACAAGAGACATAGTGTAAGAAAAAAAAAATTGAAATCAAGTGTTTAATGACAATGGATAGACTAAGAGAATTTTAATAATTAGTAAATGAGATGTCACATTTTAGTGGTATCAGAGCGGGTAAATGATTCTATAGACATTTGTAATATGAATGTGATATATATGATATACATGCATTGGCATATAGGAGTATGGATGCACATGATAGAGTTCATACTGACCCAAAAGTTAGAGATGAGTCTATTGAATCTGTTCATGCACGTGAGCATGTTGACCATGCTGCATAGAATTTTGAGATGTCATGAAATAATCTAGCCATGGGTATAAGCCTAAATATCATGTAGTTTACTGAGATGATGTAGAGATTTACAATAAAAGCATATGTAGGACTTGCTATAGATAGCAATTATTATAGATTGAAGAAGTAAAGGGTAATTGACTTTGAGAGCACTACATATCTTATTAAGGCTGAAGAGTGGCTTAGAAAAATTGAAAGAATCTTGAATAGGCTTGAATACATCCTAGAGTAAAGTTGAAGTATGCAATATCTTTGCTTAAAAAAGAAAAAGTAAACACAGTTGATATACTTAGATAAAAAGAAGATAAAGTTTTTTAATTGAAGCAGAATGATATAATGATTGCAGATTATAAGGTATAATTTGTTAAAACTCTCGAGATATGCTCTAAAGTATGTGGCTACGGAGGAATTAA
>CATIWR010358060.1:0-17679 GCA_949677035.1 Omphalea diandra
GTTACATGAAAATATAAGTCAAGTGAGAATGATTGAATTGTTACATGTTACATGGGAATAATATGATTATGTTCTATTACATGTATATATGATTGAATTATTACATGTTACATGGGAATACAGGCCAAGTGAGAATTAAATACTCTTAACGATTACTTAGTATATCATTTATGAATAAGCACTTGCATATGGAACTAAAAGGGGCGTTGTGACCGACTTGTCAAACACTTGTAAATCACAGGAAGATGGACCAATAGGTCCCAAATCATATGTTACATGAATCACATGAATATCTCGGGAGCAATGTTTGCCTTGCTCGGTCACGACAAAAACAAAGCTATTGCATTTGCACTTGTATTGTCGATTATTATACTTGCAATGTATCTTGATGATAATTGATTATGGATTATGCCATGAGGATTTGATTATTGTTTTTATTCACTGAGTCGCGACTCACCAAATCATAATTATTTTTCAGATACTAAAGCATAGAGTTTGGACATTTTGGCGCATAAAGTCTTACATAAAGACACATGGAACACAGGTCGTCGGGTGAACTCCAACTCTCTCTCCTTGCATCATGTACATACATTTGATAGGAACTAGTTATGGTCATTGGTCTTAACATTAGTTAACACATGTGTACATTAAATACATATGGGATTATATATGTATAATGAATAAACCTTAATGTGTATGCATTTCTGAACATGAAATGTCATGATTTGCAACTGAAGACGATAGTTACAGTTGGTGGTATCAGAGGATTCAAGCACACGCGGGGCAGACGTGCAAATCCCGGTGTATATGACATCGCAAGGCCGACGGGCAAATCCCAAATGTTGAGTGCTCTAATAGGTACCAGCTATAGTCACGTTGTGACGTTACAATTTGTGTATCAAAGTTTATTTACAAATGAGAATAATGGATGTCATAGTTATTAGTTTGACAAATGAATTTAGATGTTACAGTTTTGGGATCAGAGAGGGCTCAAGCTTACGCGGGGCAGACGTGCAAATCTCGGTGTGTATTTACACCATGGGGATGACGGAAAAATCTCGGATGTTGAGTGCTCTGATAGGTACCGATTGTAGCATTACAGATTGTGGTAAAAAAAAATGCTAACATTCAGTGGTATCAATGGTCGTTAATTTATTGGTATTAGAGCAAAGATGAATACGGTCGTTACATTTATTGGTATCAGAGCAACATGATTTGTAAACGTAAATACTGTCGTTACATTAATAGTTGATATTATAGCAAACCTATTGATTATTGACTAATAATGAGAAAAATATTATAAAGAGGAATATCATAATAGAAATTAGTTTGTAAGTAAAATACAATAGTGTAAAGAAGAAAAATAGAGGAAAAATAAAATTCAACAAATGTTTTTGTTGGCCCTAGGTGAGGAAAGTAACCTAAAAGCGGGGTGGCAAATAAAAAATGAAAAGTGAGAGGAAGAGAGAGAAATGAAACACATAAATTTACAGTGGTTAGACGATGTACCTATATCCACTTCCTAAGTAATTACTTAGAACTTTTTATTTTTCTCTTTTCAGGCTGAAAAAATAATCTTTCCTTTTGCAAGCTAAGGAAGAATCTTTACACATCTGTTTCAGTGAAGAGATAAGAGAGACAACCCACTCCTTAGTATTTTTCTAGGCACAATACTAACCTTAGTCACTTGATAAAGGAAAGATCCCTATCAAGTGACTAAGCTTCTAAATAGACAGTAAATACACTCAATGCTTAAGAAAATCTACTCTCACTCACTTTGAAAATAGTTACAAATTTAATAGGTTTTCATTACCCTAAAATCCAAAAAGTAACACTGAAAGGTTTGAACAAAGAAAAGGTAAGATTTTTAAGATTTTCTTATTTTTATCTAATCTTCAAATGCACGTCCTTTTATATGAAAACCTCATAAATTAGTCAGTGAAGACAAATAGAACAATTTTGCTAGCTTTTAGAAAAAACTAGTTATTAGACCTATCAATGGTCGTTGAATCCTTTCCATAATTGTTAAATTTCTAATATTTTATTTTCAATGCTTTTTGAACTTTTGCCATGCTAGTTGTGATCTTCAAATAGGTGGCACCATTGAGCTTCTCTAATGGTTGTAGAATCTTTATCATAATTGTTGGCATTTCCACCCATCATGATTGGCTTATACAAAGTGGCTAAGGTGTTTCTCAAAAGATATTTCAATGTCTATTAAATTTCTTCAACACTTGTTGCATATGCCTAATGCTCATTATGATTTCCTCCATGGTTGTTAAAAACTCCTTCATCAATGATAAAGAGAAATGAGGAAGACTTTACCCACGCTAATTGTTTACCTTCACGCTCACTATTTTCCTTCCATGTGTATTGAATTTCCTTCACGATTGCTAGAGCAATTATCTTTCTCTTATCATTTATATGCTAGCACCAAATGCCTTGAGATATTTTGCCTCTATCTTTAAAAGCATGTTAAAGGATCAAACAAATATTATAATGCTTAGGAGGCAATTCTTCAACTATCCTTCTTTAATACTTTAGCATGTCTTGTAAAACATTATTGCTTGATGATGTGCGCTTTTATCTTCTCTTTTGGGTGTTAAACCTTTAACAAAGGCTATAAGCACAAATACCTAACTGTAGGGGGTTAGAAGTGCTCTTGGTTTTGGGCCATTCAAAACAATATATACAATGAGCAATCTTGGAGTCAATAATCTTTCCTTTTTGAAAAATGACAAAATTATAATACTTGATAAAATAGAAAAAGACATTTTATCAACATCTAAAAGATTGTTTCCCTTTTTGTTAGTGAGTAAAAGAAGGAAAAACAAATAAAAAATATCAAAAGAAAATTTTACAAAGTGGTAGAAGCAAATTTAAAACAACAAATATGGTAGCAATATGATTTAAAAGACAATCTAAAACTATAAGTCAAACGATATCAATTCCTAGTTAAAAATCCTAAACTATGAGTTTCCAAAAAATGCAAGATACTAAATTGTTACACAAAAATTATTAAACAAAACATAACATTTAACCTTCAAACTTTCAAAATTATATATATATATATATATATATATATATATATATATATATATATATATATATATATA
Organism: Omphalea diandra; assembly: GCA_949677035.1. Lineage (NCBI taxonomy): Eukaryota > Viridiplantae > Streptophyta > Magnoliopsida > Malpighiales > Euphorbiaceae > Omphalea > Omphalea diandra. The sequence goes on from CATIWR010358060.1 coordinate 3,117, forward strand.
TATATATATATATGACTAAGGTATTATATTAAGTGTTGAATATAATAAATTTTGAAATTTTTAAGTATTGAATCTAATTAATCTATTTAATAACTATAATTATTTAAAATCATTTTAATTCTTGATTGAATATATTTAACTTTGTAATAATTTTTTTAAGATTAGTCATCAAATAAATATTTAAAATTACTTAAAAAAAATTAGAGATAATAATATATACAAACAAGAAGCATAAAAGTCAATATATATTCTTAAGTTTTTCTCATAAATATATAAAAATAGGAGCATAAAAATCAATAATAATTTCAGGATGTATTAAAGCATAAATTAAATAATTTTTTTTGATTGATTAGTGATAATTTAAAAATGTATTAAAGATATAAAAATCATCACTACAAATTAGCGTTTTAAATTGAAATTTTAAGTTCATTAGTTTAACTTATCATATTAAGTAATTCTAGACTTAATAAATTTTAAATCAAATTTATATTATATTATTAAATATCTAAAAAGTAATATATATTAAAAATTTTAATTTTAAATGATGCGTTTAATTATCTTAGCCTCTCAATAAAAAGTTAGAATGTTTCAAAAATAGATAATTATAAAAGCCCATGACTATGTAGTCCTCCTCAATAGGTCCGGTTCCAAGAATTCCAAACATCCCACTCTTGTCATGCCCACGCACCCCAACCCACCAAACCACCAACCAAAAAATCCCAAACCCAACCCCAAAATCCAAAAACGTAACCTCCCCAAAACGGACCCGAAGTTCCAATAAAGTCCAACCGTTCCTCTTTATTAACAATACTTGAAAATAGACAAAAATATCCAAACTCGGTGTTGACCCACACCCATCTGGATCTTATCTTATCTTATCGGATCTTTACCCATTCATCTCTCCATCAACCCTACTCGGATCTTATCTTTTCCCCTTTCTTTGTACAATCCAACTATGCGCTTCCCGGATCTTCTGATCGGACTCTGTTGAGTTCCAACAAGCGAAAAAATAAAAATATTAAAAGGAAGCTTCTGCTTCAATCCATGTAATTCGCACTTCTAATTTTTATCTTTTATCATTTTTTTTTGGTTCGTTGCATAATTAAATCTTGATTTTGGTGATGTGTTGTTCATGCGATTGAGTGAATATTCTAAGATGACCCTTTTGTTGTTTTCTATTTATGTAAACGTTGAATAGTAGTTTGTTAAAGCCTACAAAATGTGGATCTTCAGATGGTTCTTTTTCCGGGCTTTATTTATTTCGTGAATTGAAGCTAAATGATCTTTTCTTTGTTCCTCTGACATGAACATTACGGATTTCGAGATGACATAATTTTAGTTTATCTAGTGACTGGGACAAGTTTTTATTGTGAGATTATCCATTTGTTTGAATTATGGTTTCTGTTAAACCGCACAATTATTGATGAGATTATTTTTGGATAATTCTACTGTAGTTATTATAGTCTTGTGTACTTGCATATCATCTAATGGTTGTTCATGATCTTGCCAGACTCTGTAGTTCTTTCAAATATGATCAGGTATCTACTACTAAATATCCTCTGGACTCTTTAAGCAGTGCCTTTTACTTGGAAACCTTAATTTTCTTTGGCCTCCCTTGTTCAATATAAACTTGAAGTGTAAACTCATTGGTGGATTGGTCTTTAGGAAACTGTGGCTGAATAGAATTAGTCTATGACTGTTGGGTTTAGCCACAATGTTTTGACAGTTTAATTCTCAGGTGTCAATGTATATATTTTTGGTTAAGAAGATTCATATCCATATTATACTTCATAATTACTTTCTGGGTGTATGAGGAATTAGTATGAGCAATTAGAAGATAAAACTCATTACTTTCATTCAACTTGATTAAGCCTCCCTACTTATTTATTTAGTGAATACTAGTGTTGGAAAATATATCAAATTCTTTTAACTTGGGAATTATCTTGGACTTCTTTTAAGCTCAAATCATTAAATTTTTTTGTCATTGAAGCTAATGCAATGAAAGTCATAAATGAATCAGCTATAGAGAAACCAAAGAGGTTATTTTTGTTGCGTAGAATCACTTTGAAAGGGTTGGAAGGCTGACATATTTTATGCTGTTTTTGTACGTTGTAACAAGAAACTCAGTGAATCAAGTAATAGTGGAACTACACATCTGAGAAATCACTTGATGTAATACTTGACAAGATCTAATTGTGATGTGTTGCAACTACTCGCAGTGAAGAGAGAAAAAGGAAACTTCTCTTGTCCTTCTAAGTGTAAGTTATGATGAAGGACAAAGAAACAATGAATATATCCAGCCCAAAACTATGAAGTATGATCTGGAGCGGAGAAAGGATGAAGTTTTTGGCCTTAGAAGTAGTAGGTTTGATCAAGAGTGGAGTCATTTTTGTTCATTTACACATTACTTTTATTCATCTTGATTAAGCCTTCCTGCCTATTTATTTAGTGAATACTGTACTTGTTTTAGAAAATACAATAACGTTCAACTTGAGAATTATCTTGGCCTTTTCTTAAATTCAAATCAATTGTATTTTAGTTTTGACTTAGATGTATCTCTTTATTGTTTGTTTCTACTTGGCATACCTCAGCTTTTGATTGACCTTTGATGAAATAATTCCGGCTGGTATTATGTTATGTACCATATTTGAACAGCTGAGAGCCTTGCCGGATCTCATTCTTCACTTTTACCAATTTGCATTAAGTTCATTGACATGCACTTGAAAAAAATAAATAATTTCTCTTTGAATATTCTGTTCTCTTCAAATTTAGTTGATTATATTGCTGTAACAACATGATATGCGTCATGGACTGTGGGGTTGATGTCCTGAACATGATTTATTTTCTGGATGTCCTGAACGTGATTTATTTTCTGGATTTTGTTGCGGCTTATGGGGTATGATATCAGTGATTATGTTTTCATTTATGTGAAATGCAGACTGTCATTTAACCTAATGCAATGGAAGTCTCAAATGAATCAGCTATTAAGAAACCAAAGAGGTTAACTTCTGTTGTGTGGAATCACTTTGAAAGGGTTAGGAAGGCTGACATATGCTATGCTGTTTGTGTACATTGTAACAAAAAACTCAGTGGATCAAGTAATAGTGGAACTACACATCTGAGAAATCACTTGATGCGATGCTTGAAAAGATCTAATTGTGATGTGTCACAACTACTTGCAGCAAAGAGAAGGAAAAAGGAAACTTCTCTTACCCTTCCAAGTGTCAATTATGATGAAGGACAAAGAAAAGATGAATACATCAAGCCTACAATTATAAAGTATGATGCGGAGCATAGAAAAGATGAAGTTTTTAGCCTTGGTAGTAGTAGGTTTGATCAAGAGCGGAGTCAGTTTGATCTTGCCCGCATGATTATATTACATGGTTACCCATTGTCTATGGTTGAGCATATTGGATTCAAAATATTTGTCAAAAATCTCCAACCTTTATTCAAGGTTGTACCAAATCCCTCCATTGAGCTCTCCTGTATGGAAATTTATGGAAAAGAGAAACAGAAAGTGTATGAGATGATAAATAGATTGCAGGGAAGAATTAACCTATCCATTGAAATGTGGTCATCTCCAGAAAACACTGAGTACTTGTGTTTGACAGCACATTATATTGATGAGGATTGGAAATTACAGAAAAAAATTCTAAATTTTGTAACACTGGAGTCTTCTCATACTGAGGATATGCTTTCAGAAGTTATCATCAACTGTCTGATGGAGTGGGACATCGAGTGCAAGTTGTTTGCCATGACATTTGATGACTGTTCCACAGATGATGATATTGTCCTCCGAATTAAGGATCGAATTTCTCAAAACAGACCCCTTTTGAGTAACGGTCAGTTATTTGATGTACGTTCTGCTGAACATGTTGTGAATTCCATTGTTCAAGATGCCATGGAAGCACTCAGAGAACCAATGCAAAAGATCCGGGGAAGTGTTAGATATGTCAAAAGCTCACAGGTAACACAAGGGAAGTTCAATGAGATATCCCAGCAAGTTGGAATCAGCAGTCAGAAGAACTTACTTCTCGACTCCCCAATTCGGTGGAGCTCAACATATCTCATGCTTGAAACTGCCTTAGAGTACAAGGGCGCATTTTCTTTCTTGCAAGAGCATGACCTAGTATATACATCAGCTTTAACTGATACAGAGTGGGAATGGACAAGTTCCATAACTAGTTATTTGAAACTTTTTGTTGAAATCATCAATGTCTTTGCTGGAAACAAATGTCCCACAGCAAATATATATTTCCCTGAGATTTGTGATGTTCACATCCAATTAATTGAATGGTGCAAGAGCCCAGATAATTTCCTTAGCTCTGTAGCACTGAAGATGAAAGCTAAGTTCAATAAATATTGGAGCAAGTGTAGTTTATCTTTGGCAGTTGCAGCCATCTTGGATCCTCGTTTCAAGATGAAGTTGGTGGAATATTATTATTCTCAGATATATGGTAGTACTGCTCTGGATCGAATCAAAGAAGTTTCTGATGGTATTAAAGAACTTTTTAATGCATACGCTATTTGTTCAACAATGGTTGATCAAGGTTCAGCTTTGCCTGGAAGCAGTATACCGAGTACCAATAATGATTGTAGGGACAGATTAAAGGGCTTTGACAAGTTCTTGCATGAGACTTCTCAAACTCAGAGTGTAGCATCTGATTTGGACAAATATTTGGAGGAACCAGTCTTCCCACGTAATTGTGATTTTAATATACTAAACTGGTGGAAAGTCCACACACCAAGGTATCCAATCTTGTCCATGATGGCACGTGATATTTTGGGAACTCCCATGTCAACTGTTGCACCAGATTCAACATTTAGTACTGGAGGTAGAGTGCTTGATAGTCATCGAAGTATGCTGAACCCAGACACTCGACAGGCTCTTATATGTGCACGGGATTGGTTGCGAGGGGAGCCAGAAGGTTTTTCACAATCGCTATCTTTGATTATTGATATTAAGTTGGTTCTGGATTACCCTAACATTTTACTAATTTTATTTGTCAGAGCACAGCTCATCCTCTGCTCTTGCTCTTTATGTCGAAGCAAATTGATATCATGGTATGTATTTTTGGTATTTTTATCCTTAGTTATGTTGTATCTCCATCTGCTTACTTTTTTGATCGGTTGGTCATGTCATGCAAGGTTGAAGGATCTGTTGTCAGCATTTGGGCATCCTTGTGAATCTGAACTTTAGTAAAAAATTTCTTCTGTAGGTGTGGCTAGATTGCTAATTGAATAGAGTTGTTTCATCAAGCGCAAATGTACAGTCGGGGGAAGACTGAATGTTTATGTTGATGCTTTAGACTGAAGATTCTACATTTTTGTTGTTGATGGTATACTTTCCCTTTCCATCATGTGGACATATGTTGGTCAGGAAAGACCTTCTCTTGGTTTTATGTCTAGATGAAGCTGAAATTAAATAGACCACTTTGCTAAATTGTTTTCCAATTTGTCTTCCTAATAATGCACATCAACGGATGGAATGAACTTTTTCAAGTCATTATATCTTCGCTTTTTCTTTCTCACCACAACTCTCATAGAGTTGGAATTTGAATTTGGATTCCTTAATTTAGTCTTTGGGTTGTCGTATTATTGGAGGAAATATCCCATAAACAATTAAATTTTCGAACTTAAAAATTTTTGGATTATTGCCTAAAAATGCCTGTTCTAGAAATTTTGGATTAATTGCCAAAAATTATTTTATATATAGCGTGAAAATATTCAGATTCACCTTAAAAAAAATTGCCATCATTTATTAACTTCGTTAGGGTTCTTTTAAAATCAGTAAAGTTGCTAATAGAGTAAGAATAATAATAATTGCAAATGTTTTTGGTCTAAAAGAAATGTATCATTAAATTTTTTAATAAAAAAAATTTTATATTTAAGTACTAAATTTTATAAGAGATCTGTTATAGTATATAGTTGACTTGAAATAAAAAAAAAATTAAAGTTGTATTATTTTTTATTATTATAAATAATTAGTGAAATTGTATTGATTAATTTATGTTATAAAATTTAAAGATAAACATTATATCAAAATTAATGAAATGTAAAAAGTTATTTGAAATTTTTATATAAAGTAAAATAAATAACATCAAATAAATATTCACAACTCATGGGTTAACAATTTATTCTATATTATATGTTAATCTAAGACTATTTATCAGAAGTGTTTTTTATAATTTATTCAAATTGTCTTACTAATTAAGCGTCAGAATAGTAAATCTTATTTGAAATAAATCATGTAAGAGAAAAGAAAAGAAAATAATTCTATCATAAAATTCTTTTAAGTTTAGTAATAGGTTTTTATTTGAAAAGTAATAGGTTTTTATTATTTCAAATAAATTTTGAATTGATACAGTTTAATTAAATTGTATTGTTTGGAAAAATTTGTAATATATTAAAATAATTTTATTTTCTCAATGACTCTTATTTATTTAAAACAAGCAAAATTAATGTTATTTAAAAGACTCTAGCTTACAGTAATTTATAAGAGTATAAAAGTAGTTTACCCTGAGTCTATTTTAATTGAAATAAATTCTCTAAAAAATCATAGGATTTTGAGCTAATATATATATATATATATATATCAAATCATTATTTTTTAAGATGAAAGAATTGAATTTTTATAATATTTGAAACAATAGAATATTAAAATATAATTCATTTCTTTTTTAAATCTCTCAAATTCTGAATTTTCAAACCAGCCTTATGTCTTATTATATCTTTTTGAATTTAATTTAAAAGAGAGAGAGAGAGAGAGAGAGAGAGATAGAGGAGTACCTTCGTATGGAGGATACTTGCAATGTCATATTTTCTGTAACATTCATCATTAGGAGACTAGACCTCACGCATTTTCATCCATGAAAATCTATCCACCTCTCTAATGGATGTTTGCATTTACCTTCATGTAACAGAAGAAAGACAAATGTGTAGAATGCGTGTGGTGGACTTTGGCCTAACCCAAAGGAAAGCCACTAGTGGGAACATTGCCCTTGTCTGCGGGTAAAGCAACCTTCACTTTTGAATGGCAGCCAAAACATCTTGTCGATTATGGTGCAATGGATCATAATTTTAATAATTCCTATACCAAATGGTGTAATGTCCAGAAACAGTACATAGTTTCGATTCTTTTGCCTTCTTCTGTCAACTTGTCTAGATATAAGTAGCTGTTGATGGAAATAAAATGACTGAGCGACTACCACATGGATATCACATATGGTAATATCTGTAACAACTATTATGCATGGAGTGCTAACTAGGACTAGGTCCTCAAGAGTGAGTATCTACTCAGCCTATATCTAGTTTGGAGAGGGACAATGGATCTTTATTCAAGGGATCTCATGTCAGTTGCAATACTCGGAATTCAGAGTAATGGTTAATGAGGAGCTCACCAACAATTTTATTTGAGTTTGAGCGTTTTGTAATGACAATCAAAACTAAGTTTTTAGAATTTTGACTGATTAATGATTTGATTTAATAGGTCAATTTTTAAATTTTTAAAAATATATACATATAAAATAATACTTAAAATATATAAAATTAGAAAAGAATAATATAATATGATATAGTGTTGAAAAAATATCTTTAATATTTAAAATTTAAGTGAAATAGTATAATTTTTAAACTTTTATAAAATAACATAATGGTATATTAAACTAACTTTTAATTTTAATTAATTTTTTAGTCATAATCGAATAATAATCAATTTTTGACTGATCCGACCGACTTTAATTTTGAAAATAATAGTCATTATAATGTTAGTCTCTAATGACACTTCAACCAATTTTGGCCAAACTTCAATAATGTAGAATATTTTTGAATTTTTTAAAATTAATGCAAGGTAGAGTAAGAAAATGACATGGCACAATAACTTGACACATTAGAAAAAAGTACCTTTAACGAACGCATTTTTTTTTCCTTTGTTCCATGCCCATCACCACTCTCAACTATCATATTTGTTTTACTCCTCTTGCCTTTCATCTCAAGCAAACTTATATTCTCTCCTTTTTCTCTTTATTCCTTTCAACAATAAAAATTGACATTAACACTGGCTATAAAAAAGTCCATATATCTATAACTAATCTAATTAACAATTCCTAAATCTCTCTCCTCCTCTTCCCCATCTTCTAACCTCTACCCTGCCATCAACATGCAAGACCTCATTGAAAAGCTCTTGCTTGACCATTTCCTATAACATAATCCCAACATTGCTTTCGCATTATGAACAACCATTAAGGCAATCCTAATCAAAATCTTAGTGCCATTATAAATCTTGTTAACAATATGGTGTTTTAGATCAAACTAGTGCTAAGAAGAGAGAAGATGTAAGGCCACCATAATCTATAATAAGTTTAACTCACAAAACTACACTCAAGCATCTAAAACATCATCAAAGGCCTTAACTTAATCATAAATATTCAATGAAAGCATTTAATAGACTTATTGAGAGATTTTTATTACACCCATGAATTTCACTAAGAGATTCATGAGTCATGCCCAACATCATGAACATGCAAAGTTGAATTCCAATCACATTAACTCAAATAATGAATTGAAATTAGTTGTAACAACTTAGATAACTTACTTCTCACACAATCCACGTAGCAAAACATGAGACGAAGAGATTTTTCTTTTTTATGGAAGAAATATTTTCTCTACAAAGAGAATTAACGTAAGGTTGAAGAAAAAGAATAATAAATTACAGATAATAACATTAAGTTATTTATATCTATTCAAAGAGTTATCTTTTTATTTGAATATAATTCTATCTCTCTTATTATCCATGTCCTTTATTGATTATTATTAACTGATAATAATAAGTGAAAGTGGGTTGGGTCACGCCATGGATGTTTGACCTAAAAAATCCAACAACTCCCACTCACACATGATGTGACCAATTCCCTTCTCTACTTATGAGGTTCATACTTGTCAAATAAATTGTGACCGTGCATACTATGAGTGCATCTTTGCTCGACATCTATTAGGATTATATAGCATCTCGAAAGAAATTTGGAACATGTTCAGTATGTTGTATCCTAGATCATTTTATCACATTCTCATTATGAGATCTCATTTCATATTGAATGTATATGTATTTATTATTATGTTATATCATTAAGATAAAACATGACCGATATAATAATAAATACATATCAATGTGATAATACAAAGTGATTTTCCTTTTTCTCGAACTCTATAATTATTAATTTAACTCTCTTTTCTAGAGATGCCCTTATTTAACTGAATCAAATCATGATCTTCTAGCAGCATTCTAAGATAGCAAACGTTAAATACAAATTGTAAGAACATTCTAGAGTTATAAGGATACCAATACGAGATTACTTATAAACTCGGGGACCTCACACTAAATAAAGTAATTCAATTATTGACTTTATTTTTCCAATTAATTGATTTATACATATGTGATATGAATCACATATTTCAGTATTATCTCTTTTCCCATGAAGCGCAAGTCTTACAAATTATAAATATCGTACAAATTGTAATTAGACATGTATAATGTCTAATTATGAGTTCTCCCAACATACTTTTCATAATATATCTACTAGAACTCAAATTTGGCATTTCACAGATTAAGTGGTATTTTACAACAACGACCTTAAATTGATACTACTTATAAACATTTTCTTTTATTTTATTTATAAAGGCGACATTTTGAATTGAAGTATTTTGCTTTCTATTATCACTTAGATAATATAACTTAAATTTGTCTCATCTTTGTTTACACTTAGTAACAAAGACGATTACCCATGTGAGAAGGCCAATGTCATATTTGTGAGACATACTTCACATATCAAATATGTACTTAACATTTGTACTCATGCACATATATATATATATATATATATATAAAATTTATTGCACTTAAAGAAAATACATAAGTGAACATCTTTAGAAAATCTGATTTACAAGTACATTCAACACCTACGTAGGCCTAATAACTTAACATGCCTAAAGTACCTATCTTTAGGGAGGGATCTGCAACCATTTGTTGTGTGGAAATGCACTTCATTTTCACTTCTTTGTATGCTACCGTGTCTTTTACAAAGTTATATTTGATATCAATGTGTTTGGTTTTTGCATGGAACTTTGGATCTTTTGTATATGTTGCAGTAGCTTGACTATCACAATTAATGAGAACTGGCTCTACGATGTCTTCCCCTTTTATCAAATGTTCCAAGAATCTCTTTAACCAAATCGTCTCCCACACAACAATTGAAGATGCCATAAATTTAGCTTCCATAATTGATAGAGCTATACATGATTGCTTCTTAGTACTCCAAGATATGGCATCATTATTAAGTAAGAAAGCAAATCCAGAGATACATTTTTCTTTCATCTAAATTTCTTCCACAATCATCATCAGTTAGCCTTTCAAATGCAGATCTTTGCCTTAATAACGTAATGAATAATTAGTTGTGCCCTTGAGTTATCTTAATATCCTCGTTGTTGCTTTCCAATGTGCTTGACCAAGGTTGATTGATATCTAGTTACTAAACCAACAACATAGCAGATATTAGGTCTAGTACACATCATAGCACACATAAGACTTCCAACATCACTTAAGTATGAAACTTTACTCATTTACTCACTTTCCTCTAATGTTTCAGGACACATCCTTCGACTAAGGACTTCACCTTTTCTAATGGGAGTATCTATGGGCTTGCAATCTTGCATATCAAATCGTTTAAGGATTTTCTTAATATATAGCTCTTGTGAAAGAGATATTAAATTCCTTAAACAATCTCCTGTAATCTTATATCCAAGAATATATGTTGCTTCACCTATATCTTTCATTTCAAAATTAAATGACAACCTTCCTTTTATCTTTTTAACATACTCCACTTCATTTTCAGCTATCAGAATGTCATCCACATATAATGACATAATCACAAACTTCTCTTTGGACCTTTTTAAATATACACAATGGTCTTCCTCAATCATTTCAAAATCATAAGACATAACTGCTTTACAAAATCGAATGTACAATTGTCTTAAAGGCTGATTAAGGCCATAAATTGACTTTTTAAGTCTAGGAACTTTATGTTTTGGCCTTTTACTATGAAACCTTCTAGTTATTCTATGTCAATCTCTTCATCTAGTTCTCTATTAAGAAAAGCATTCTTAACATCCATTTGATGTAATTCTAGGTCCATACTTGCTACGATAGCCAAGTTCTCCATTAAGAAAAGCATTCTTAACATCCATTTGATGTAATTTTAGGTTCATACTTGCTATGATAGCCAAGATTAGGCATATTGAAGTGAACCTTACAACAGGAGAAAATTTTCCTTGTAACTAATTCCTTCCTGCTATTTATATCCCTTCGTAACAAGACAAGCTTTATATCTTTCGATAGTATCATATGCTTTTCATTTAATTTTTAGATCTTATTTGTTTTTAATAGGTTTGTGTCCTTTTGGTGGGTCAACTAATTCCCACATCTGATTTTTTTTCATGAACTTCATTTCTTCTTTCATTACTTTAATCCTTTTATCTTTAGCAGGGCTTTTGAGAGCCTTATCCATATTCTTTGGCTCTTCCTTATCTTATGGAGTAATAATAAATAATTCCCCTTCAATCTCAAAACGACGACGTGGAATCGACTTATGACTTGTTCGTCAGATTTGAGATTCCATAATTTCATTGTTACTTCCACTCAGACTAATAATCATAGTTGGATCTAATCATATTATGATTGAGTTTTTATTGAAACTAATTCATTACTCTTCATAACACCCCCATTCAAAGAAAATAGATTCAACTCTTCAGCAGCAGAATCAATTTGGTCACAAGTTTCATATAAATATAGGTTTTCACCTATTTAGCTCTGTCTGGGGAATTCATTCTCTAAGAATATGACATCTCGTGATTCAAACTCAGTAATGTTACCACCTTCTTGCTTGCCTATTAAAACATATCATTTAAAATGTTCATAATATCTTATGAAGATACTATTCTTACCTCTCAGACCCAATTTTCCATATTTATGAGAGGTATCATGTACATATGTAACATATCCCCATGGTCTTAAAACACTTAGGTCTAGTTTTCTATTGGTCCATAACTCAAATGGAGTAGTGGCGACTGATTTTGTGGGCACACGATTAAGAATAAATGTGGTTATTAATAATGCTTCACCCTAATAAGTGATAAGCAATTGAGCTTGCGCCATCACTGACCTAACCATTTCAAGTAGAGCCATATTTCTTCTTTTTACAACACCATTTTGCTATGGAATATATGGGATAGACAACTGATGTTTTATACCCTTTTTATCACATAATTGTTTGAACTCATCAAACATATATTTACGTCTTTAATCAATCTTTAATACTTTAATTTTCTTATCGAATTGATTCTCAAGCAAATTCATATATATTTTGAAGCGTTCTAATGCTTGTGATTTTTAAGAGATCAAATAGATATAACCATATCGAGTATAGTCTTTTATGAATGTGATAAAATAAAGTGCCCAGTGTTTAGCTCTAACATTCATTGGACCATAGATGTCAAAATGAATTAATTGTAATGGTGATTCAACCCTAGTTCCTTTTCTAAATAGTTTTCTCACTATTTTTTCAGCTAGGTAATGCTCACAAGTTGACAAATCAACCCTTTCTATATTACCCAATAAGCCATTTTTGGTCAATTGGTTCATTCATTATTGGCCAATATGACCAAGTCTAGTATGTCATACATTTACATCATTTTTACATGTAGCAAAATATGTAAAATAGGAAAATATGCATTATTAGTATTAATATGTTTCACATCAAGGACAAAAAAAACCATCCTAAAATGAACTTGAACCAAAATATTCTTGTCCTAAAAACAAATTCACACCATGTTTGTGAAAATGCACTTCAAAGTCATTTTTTTTATTAAATCCAACATTGAAACTAAATTTCAACGAATCTTCAATGCAAATAAAGTGTCATGCAGGAATAAGATTGGCCACCACGTATGACTAACTTGCACATGCCAATTCCTTTCACCTATACTCTTGAGTTGTTCCCCATATAAATCTGCCTAGATCTACTTGAAATTCATCGAAAGTCCACGAAAGCACTTTTATCTCTTGTTATATGGCATGTGTTGGCTAAGTCTATATTTCACAAAGGATAAGATTCAGTTAGGAATACAAAACTTGAAACATTTATAGCACTTTGAAGTGCACTAAGGTCATATACCTTTTTAGGCTCCTTACAATCATGTGCAACATACCGCTTCATGCCATAGTTGTAACATTTAAGCTTAGACACATATTTCTTCTTCTTAAAGGCATGTTTGCCTTTCATTGGTAGGTTGAGTTTTTGTTTTTTCTTGGCCTGAGCTTCTCCCTTACCTTGTTGCTGGACACACCATGCTTACGTTTGTGCCCTTTCCCGCCATGTACGCACAAGCTAGTTAAGCACACATTAACACTTGACTTGTTTTCCATGAGGCGATCTTTTTATAGCTCCAAGCGACACATAACATCCTCTAGAGTTTTTATGCTTTCATTATTGATTAGGTGCATCTTCATATGCTCCCGGCTTTGTGGTAGCAAATGAATCATTGTTAGCACTTATTATTCATTAATAAGGATATGACCTGCATCTTTGAGCTCACTTATCATGTTTAACATATGCCTTATATGCTTTTTTCATATTATGTTAAGGGCATTTATTGTATATGTCAAACTTAATTGTAAGTGACCTTAGCTTAGTAACGGATGTATCTCCAAACCTTACCGAGAGAGCAAACCATATGTCCTTGGCTATCTCGTACTTCTTGAACTTCATCGTGATATCATAATCCATGCTACGTAGTAAAGTGATGCAAGCTATGGAGTTCTTCCTTTCCCAGGTCGCAAAGGCCTCATGATCCCTCTTATGTTGGGTCGAGTTCCCTTCTTTAGGTTCTATCATGGTCAAATTCAAAGCTTTGAAAGCTTTTTGCTCCTTAAGTACATACTGGATCTTCATGTTCTAGATTTCATAATTGTCACCATTTAGCTTTTCGCCCTTATTTAGTTAGACAATAATATTTTTAGTAGCAAATGCCATTATTGACACAATAAAAAGACATAGACATACTAATTAACTTCTAGAATACATATGAGTTTTAAGTAAGTATAAACATTGATCTCATATAGGTTTAGAGTCAAAAGTTCACTATGTTCCCAATCATCGTCTAAGGTCCTATGTTTGACCATTGATTATAATTAATTATTCAAATTTCAAAGTTACATAAATTTCAATTAATTTTATTGGCCTAGTGCACCAAGAAGAGGGGGTTGAATTAGTGGCTGATTAAAAATTAAAAAGAAGGTTAAGGTGTTTAGGAAGTTAATAAGGAGAAGTGAAAAATCAACACAAGAAGTTTATAGTGGGTCGGGTGTTAACAAATCCTATGTCCACTCCCTAATTCTTCACAATTGGGTATTTCACTTAACTAAACTAGTGTTTTCAAGCTCACAACCAACTTATACAACTTGTGTTTTGTGGCTCACATAAAACCCTAACACCTTATGTTTTTAGGCTCACAC
>CATIWR010358061.1:0-142019 GCA_949677035.1 Omphalea diandra
ATATATTTTATTAATAAATTATATATATATATATATATATATATATATATATATATATATATATATATATATATATTACTATTGCATGACCTACCAAAAAATTGCATTTGATATAATTTGCAGGAGATCACAGGGACAAGCTTAAGGACTTTATCGTTACATTATGCTTCATATAGGAATATATTTCCACTTTGGGCTCTGAGCTTATACCGAAAACATGTCCCGTTGGCTCGCCAAAACCCTTAGCTAGTAGTCTTCATCTACTGTGTTTTAATAGAGAGGAAAACGTCTACATGTTTAATTTATGTATTCAAAATCAGCAGTTTCTCTTCTGAATGTATCAATAAAATGTGTACTACTATCATAATAAATTGAACTTCTTAAGATGATTTTATCTGTTCATTTTTGTTACCAGCTATACAAAATGCTAGGTAAATGAAATATGAAATCCAAGTAGGTGGCTTGCTTCCCTTGGCCTCCTTGTTCCGTACTAGATTTGTCCCATTATGTCTACGGGAACTCTTTATTTTGCTCGGACTACTTGTTCCCCACTAGATTTGAAATCTTTGCTGTAATTTTTGTGTTAATATACGTTTCCTTTTGACCAAAAAACAAAAAAAGAGTTAACTTTTAAAAAGGGTACATATTCATTTAGATGATGGAATTAGGAATTAGAATTCAGAACTCTAATACTCTAATTATAATTTTAATTCCACCAAAATTGAAATTACATTAAAATTCTAATTTTAGTGATTGAATTATAAATATTTTATTAAATAATATTTTTAAAGTCCGAGTACAGTGTTAAAAAATTGGATTTACTTAATATTTTAAAATTTATGAAATTAGTATAGAAACAAAATTCTAATTTTTAGTAGGCTATCGGATATAAAAAATAAAATTCTATAGCCAATTCTAATTATACGCTCAATTCCATGAACCAAAACGGACACTCACTTTATTATGACTGTCAATATTGATGAAGCTAAACTGATTGCTTTCATATGCCAAGCAGAGGAAATATAGAATGGGCCTGACATTGGTCCTGGTCCTTGGGCCTTGATGTGGGTCCATCTTCTTTTTTTGAACAATGGATCCATTATCACGCTCATCTACCACACATGGAAGAAGAAATTCAGGCAAATTCAACAGTCGAATTTGCATAGCTAAAGGGAGAACCGGGGAAAATGGCAGCGATCACGAGCGCATTGATAGCAGTGGCAGGAGTAATACTTGGATGGATTGCTATTGAGATCGCTTGCAAACCTTGCCTCGAAAAAGGCCGCGAAGCCATTGATCGATCTCTTAATCCTGATTACGACCCCGACGACGACGTCATACGCGCCCCTCTTAACCCCAATCCCAGTCCAAATCTCCAAGATCAACCTGCAGCTGATTCCTCCACTCCGATCAAGATTGTCTGATTGTCGACGATATTATTACTTTGCGGCTGCGGCTTCAGTTTACTCTGGTATTTTCATAGTTTACTTTTGTGTTGTATATGAAAGGGCGAAGCAGGCGATGAGGATGGAGTGATTTTGATGCTTAATGTGTGTTTTTGTTCTGGAAATTAATTAATGGACAAATAATTCAATTATTATCAAACCCATTGCAGATCCTTCGTTGGTTGTGCTGTTTGTAATTGTTCCTCTGCTCTCTAATATGCGCTTCTTATGGCCGTTGGACTTACAATGTTCCATGGTGACTTTTGAATCTGATTATTGTCAAATGTTATTTTTCCATGTCTTGCGCAAAATTTTTTTCCATATTAAGTTCATCGGGACGTAATTAGATACACCGTTTAGTCATTGATCACTACTTTATTATTGTTTCGATTAATGTGGCAGCAATTTTTTATTTTTCCAGATTTTCCGACATTTTTTTTTTTCACGTTAACATAGCAGATTTCAACCTTTCCAAATCAATTTTTGTCCCACCAGTCATCGGCTAATGATGTATCTAACTTGAATCCTATAACAAATTTTCAGACGATGCAGAAGCTGTTCGTATGATAAAAGGGAAAAAAGAATATAATGTTATAAAGGATTGAAATTCCATTACCCTCTCCATTGTAAACATGACAAAGCGCATATCTTCTCACTTCCCAACCTGTACAGAATTCTAACCTCTTTTTCTTTTGATCTTTTTCTTGCAAATCATTTTCCGGTTTTCCCTCTAAGCGTCACTTGTTTGAAGCAACTCAGTCTAGAACAGGAACTGAAGTATGAAAGAGAGGGCAAATATGCTTTACAATTATAGTGTTTCACTGCAATGAAATAATCCCACTACAACTTTACTGTACATTACTCTGACAAGGAATGGGTTGCCTCTTAAAAGAGGCCATACATTTCCCATGCCATTTTACAAGAACATTAGTGCGGAAAAATGGATCAGGCCAGATAATTGTATATCTGAGGGTTGTTCTTGTCTCTCTCGAGGTACTCCCTGTCGATCAGGCTCTCTATCCTTTTCTTCAAATCAGCTGGCTTGATGGGGAACTTGAGCTGTTCACCGTAATTTTCATCAAACTTATTAGTTTTTCTCTGATACAGCTAAAAATATCGGAAGATTTAACCTTCCAGTCAGCCCCACTGGGGCTTTACTTACATGTTGCTTTTATCATTACCCAACGAATCAGTATACTATTCTAATGAAATTGTAGCTTGCAGATAACATAAAAATGAAGTACACTTGCCTGTTGGAAGAGTTCGGTAATCAGAAGTGTGTGACTTAGGACCTTTCTTGTCTTCATGATCCGAACAATAGCAGCATCAACCTGTCACATATTTAGCAACATCATATAGAGTTCACCTGGCCAGTTCTCAGCTTTCCTAAAAACTCAACACAAAAACAATTAATTGTGAAGGTGAACCTGGTATTGACGGTCCTGAAATACTCTCTCAGTGGTGCTTGTGTTTTCCTCTACAGTTTCCCTCATCTGGATAGCATTGACCTGCATCCCCAACTAAGTGTTAGCTTAAAGCTCCAAAATAGGATTGGCAAAGGAAACGCATGTAGCTTCACCACAACTGTAGCTCAAAAGTTATGCAAGCTCAACACCATCTGATTACCAGTGCATACTAATATTGAAAAAAGATATACCTTTATACGATATAGCGGAGCAGTAAATCCCTCATTGAACAAAAATGAATCATCATCCTCCACATCCCTCCCTTTGGGCAGCTGTGAAATAATATATTTAATTTTAACCAGCAGAAGGAAAATTAATGTTGACCAACTTAAATGTACGGAACTACAAATTATAGTGAAATGCACATGAGAATCACCCACCTTTTGCAGGACACGGACTTTTCCACATGCAAGAGACTGCAAAGTCCGTCTCAGTTCCTTATCCTCTATGCCAGTGGCATCTTTAATATCTTGAAAACTAAGCTTTCGGGCATCATTAAACAACATCAGAACCACAGTCTGGTGCACAACACATAAAGCCACTGAACTATTAGAGCATGCCAGTATGCGCACGAGGAATTAAGAAAATAAAGGAACAGACTAGAAAACCATGAAATAAAGCATTGTATAAGACTGTAAAACTAACCTGAAATAGTGAAACTGCCAACTCCTTTTTACCTTTTGGAAATTCAGCTTTCAACACACAGTGACCTAATGAATTTTGCCACATTAAGCGCCTGCCACTATACTTGCTTAAATAGAATTCCTTGAAAATATCCTGTTTCATGTAGGAAATGCATCAGAGACTCATTTATTTGGTACTCATAAAGACAACTGACTGTAACAAAAAACAGCTACTAAAGTAACCTGATAGACATTCAGCTCATGAGGAAGCCTAACATCCATGGGTGGATATGTAGGCCAGTACCTGCAACACATCCAACCAAAAATTCAATAAATTTCTGGACTACCTATGGGATAAATGTGCAAGAGTTTCTCAGATGGAACCCAGCAAACCTGGCATAAAAACATACCCTGTTGTCAATACATGCACACTCATCTCAATTCCGGATGGGAGTTTTGTCCTTGCCTGAGATGATTGTTTGAAAGACTCATTTATTTCCTTTGATAGTTCAATATCCTGCAAAAGTATTTACCGAAAAGGTACACTTTATAATTGATATTCATATGATGTTACCACACTCTGCATTTTGATGTGTTGTGTGTCTGAGAGAAAGAGAGTGATTTAACAGAGGTTTGTAACAATATGCTTCAGAAGAGTCCAAAGTGTTTGATTCATCCATATGTTGAAAATTTCAGAGTCAAAAATCAACTTGCCTAATGTGCTTCTGTCCTTTGAGAACAGTCTACTTTTTAAGCAAAGTACTAAATTGCCACCAAGCAAATATCCTAGCCTCTCCTCACAGGCTAACATTCATCTTTAGTACCTATCAACTATATGGGACAACAGGACAGCAGATCACAGTATTGCCAGTAACAAAATTTTCCATAGTTCAAGCAGTTAGTGTCAAGTCAAACGATAATGATTACCACAAAAAGTATGTTTGCCAATTACAAATCTGCGATGCAGATATTCCTAGGCAGATACCTCAACGCAATCACACAACTATTTCCTTGCCTTTTTTTTTTTTCTTTTCTGTGAAAATGACAAATTCTTTTACCATTCTTCCTTCCTTTGTCTGTTTCCTTTTCTTTTCTTGGAAGTGCATAATGCCAGAGTTGACAGTGATTGCCAGTAGGCAACTCCAGTGCACAAGCAGACATGCCATACAAAACAAGTAATTGGGAACTACAGTGCTAAGCTGTGTTACATGGAGAAAAAAACTGACCAGTGCAGGATCAAAAGAGGTAATGAAGAAGAAATTTAAACCACTCAGCTTTGTCTGAGTATGTGAGATGCTCAGATGCATACTACACCTCTATTGTTGTGTTCAGAACAAACACATTCTTGGAGGTAACAACCAAAAAAGGGTTTCCATTGTATGGGGTTCCCACACTTAGCTGTATACAGCCACACCCTTAGAGTGAAATGAGGTTGGTTATCTGGTTTGTACTAGTGAAACCCAATTCACAATGGAACAGTCTAGCAGTTAATGATAACTTGGAATTATATGTCTTGATGGAATTATCGAAGAAATTCTGGTTCTGGATAGAAATCATAATGACTCATGCACCTTAAACATTCCTTCAAGTTTGTTTGTAAACTGGCTACCACACTCTGTCTTCAGCTGCAATTGCAATGCCAACCTGTTAGTATAATCACTAGAAGGAAAAGATTAAGCAACATGTTAAAGAAAATTTACTATCTTTAACCTTTGAAATCATAGACTTCTCTGCATCGATAGAAGCACTTTTTCCCAACAACAATCTTTTAGCAAGATCCTTCTTATAAAATGCTTCAAACACATCCTTGCCCTTCATAAACAAATAAAAAGTCAAGCACGTACCTCAGTATTTTCGTTTACAACAGAACCAGAACATGTATATATACATATATATATATATATATTATGATAGCAAAGCATCAAAAACTATAGTAAACATTCTAATTTCTGGTAAAACAGATCAAAATTACCTGAATAAACCTGAACAAGACCAAAACTTTATCGAGTGTACCCTCCAACTCTTCTTCAGAAGTACCCTTATTTCCAGCACGGAGCTTCTCATCCAGAAACTTAGCAATCAGCTCAGCTGGTCGGTTCTATTAAAGAAGAACAAAATCAGTTATTATCTAGGTAAATATCATAGAATCAGCAAAGCCAACTGACTGACTTCGACAACTGAGGTTGAAATCAATTATGGGACAAACAATTTCTTCCAAGGCCATGGCAGAAACATAGAATAACAGGTTGCTCAAATCAATAGTATTTTGACAAAAGAATTTGTTACGGAACACATTCTTGCTAAGGATTCAAATTTCACCACAGATGTATAAAGAATGGTCTTGTAGATTTTCCTTTTAAAATATTCAATATCATGTAAATTATATATGTTTCTTTTTAGGACCAAGGATTAAGTTTCAATTCTGGCTTTATATTTATAAGCATGCAAGCTGCAAGGTATTTCCTGTTGAAGAAATAAAAAACTCCACAAGGGTAAAATGAGCAGAAGAAAATGAATAAGAAGAAACACACATCAACGCAATTCAAGTCTACTAGCAAAAGAAAGAAAGGATAAATAATCAACAATGTAAGTGCATATATTGAAAACTTTTGATATGTTTTAGAAACATGCAAAAGACGAAGTTTAAAGATGATTGCATAGAATAGCCACTAGCCAGGTACTAAGATTCTATATAACATCCAGTATATGATTATTTTATCTTCAAATATCACCTAAATAATGATAATATATTTAAAAAAATAAGATTGTTTAGGAAGATTAAAACTGAAGTTATGGATGTGCAAGGGACACAATTTAAAAACCTTGTTTAGAGCAACAATTTTGTAATTTGCCCAATCAATAGGTATCAAGCCTCCTAGCAGTGTTCTGCTCATAATTTTTTTGTATAGTTCCCTTGAGGTAAGAATTCATTCTTTTTAAACTTTTGTAAATACTAGAGAACAGAAAGCTGCAATTGCTTTCAAACCGCATCCAGCCTTTATCTCTTCAGAAGCCAAAAACTTAAAGAAAAAAACTCTTTCAAAATATTATGCATGTGACATTCTCCATAAATTACCCATCTACCGAAGTCAAAACCTTACATATCTCCCGCCCTGCAAATATTTGGGTTCTAGCAATCTATCTTTAACAATGTTCTCCCACTTTGGCCTTTGAACCTAGCTTCTTCAACTCCCATTACACTACAAGCTCCATACATCATCTTCAACAACCAGAAACCTCAAATTATCAATTTACCCAAACTAAAAATCACAAATTAAGTAACTTAGACACTTACCTTGTACTACATTGCTTTACCAAGTAAATCCCAGATCATGATACTCTCAATGAAGATATTACCAAGAAAATTATACTATACAACATGCAAGTTAACTCAATAACAGGACAAAGAATCTGTAATTTAAATCAGATATGATCTCCCTAAGTTTAACTTCTCTTATGTTTTACCATACATTATATCATTCACATAGCAAAAAATCTACGATTCAATTATTTAGATATATTTTTAACCACATAGCTAACATACTGGAACTAATGACAGTAAAACCAAGAAAAAGGCACACTAACCTGGCGAAGATTAATTAGATACTCAAATGCATCCTTTATGGTATTGCAAAATGCCTCATTCTTAGAAAAGCTTTCTTCCCATATCGTGTCAAGAGAAGCCTTAAATTCTAATAAGGAGGAAACCATATCCTTATCTTTTTCTTCATCCATGACAATGCCTTGCCCAGTTCTTCGTATGTATGAGCTCAGGGCCTGCCTTAATGATTCAAGGGCACTGACCCTTGAGAATAAGGCGTACATTCTCTTAAGGCCCTCAATCCGATGGCCATCCATTAGCATCATGAACCCCTAGATAGATCGAAGAAACAATAATTATTCAAAGCAACAAAAAATAGATTGCATTTTTATATAAGGCAATGAATAATTACAGGGTATGCACACCTTATCCAAAATTGCAGATATATGGCGTTCAAGGAGCTGCCTTTCAGCAGTTGCTATTAGCGGCTTTCTAGTACTTGCATCAAGATAGAGTAAACATCTTTCATGTTCTTCATGTAACCTTATCTGCAAGAATGTGTAGCCCATAAATTTTCCAACGAGATGTGTGCATTAAGCGGCAAGCCATCAATAGACTAGAAACAAAATAGATAGAAGTGACAAACATAATGCAATGAACATCCCTTGTAATATAAAAAGAGAAATGAAATGCACCTCCACATGCTTCAAGTAATCTGGAACATCCGATTGCTGCATGTATTTCATGCCTTCAGCAGCATAAAATTCAGATGTGCACTCAAGAAACGGTCTCTCAAAGCTTTCTGCATAAATTCCTAAAGCAGTAAACATCTTCAAAAGATGGTTAAGGAGAGTTCTATCAACCGCTTCACCTAATCTGAAATCAGAAAACACACTTATGTTAATTCCAGGATGCAAATCAACCATATCAATTTACCTCCAAAGTCTAGAGCAATTGACTTTTATTAATTCCTAGTAATACCTTCTTTGACCTCTGACACTCCAGAAGAGCCCAACTTTCATGGAAAGCTACGAGTTTTTGTGTTCTAATTTATACTTCAGCCGAATCTCATCAAAAACAGGAAAACAAGACTATCTACTTTCTTGCACCAAGCTGTGTAGTTAAAAGTGCATGAGGCACTCGCTTAAGAGCTAAAGCAAAGTGCAAAAGGGGGTCCACTACTTTTAACACCTCCAGGCATGGCACCTTTAGTAAAGTGCATGCTTTGAGCACTTAAGCAAGGGCTTTTTGTGAAGCACAAGGCAGAAAGCGCTTATTTTGTTAGATTTATTATACTCAATTCTAGATAATTCAATCTTCTTATTAAGTTGATGACCTACTTCCACTTAGTTTCTATTTCTTTTGATCTTATCCTCCTTATACCTCTTATCTTATTTCCACCCCACTTATTCTGTCTTGCATCACGTTAATTTTTTTTATATATATACTCTAATTCTTTCCTACCTTATTTGCATTCCATTTATTATGTCTTGCATCATGTTGATCCTTCTTAATATCCTACTCCACTTCTTTCTTGCATCAAAATACATCACTTCTCATCTTTTATTCTTTTATCTTTTTATTATTTCTTATTTCTAATAATTTATTTTGTTTATTCATATTCATCCTAAAAATGCCCCTTTATTCTATTTCTTAATCTAATTTTTTACCTTTAATTTTATTAATTAATTATTTAATAATTTGTGTGTTGCTTCAGTAAAGCGAGCACTTATTTTGCGCTTTGCGCTTTAAGTGATGAGAAGACATATTGCTTTGAAGGTGTCCTTTTGCTTTTGATTACCTTACTTAGAAACTAGATAAGAAGCCACATCAATGGTGTGTTGAATTTTAAAAGGAGCCATAGGAAATCAGCCACTTAGGAGAGTGAAGAAATCTAAAGATTTTAAAACAGAGAATTTTTCTCATTGATAAAAGCATTGAATTCACAAGAATATTCTTAATAGTATGTAGCAAACAAACTGTCAGACCCTCTTCAAACTCTTCTCTACTACCCTTAGTTCCCAATAAAACCTTTATGGCCCCAGCTCCTTGAGATGGACAGTGAAATCCTATTCTTAGTCTTAATAGATATTATTAAGAAACTATATGTTTAACCAAATTCATATTGAATCCAAGTTTATACCAACTACTTAAAATAAAACATAAACTTCAACAACACTTTTAATCAGAGATGAAGAACTTTAACATTTTCAAATTTAGTAGTCAAAATTTTTAAATGTTTGGACCATGATGACAATGATGGTTTGTAAGAGTAGGTAGCAAACCACCATGTTTTGATTAGAATAAAGCAAGGAATCATGTCATTCACAAAACTAAGGTATTCCCGTATAGAATCCAAAATCATAACTGATTCATCATAAACTAGTAAAGACTCAAAAAGGAAAAATTGTCAGCAATAATAAATCTTAATTTTCAAAATACAAAATTTCAGTGAAAATTGCTAGTAAGATCTTTGAATGATTGTATTTTAATTTGAGTGGTTCATTATTCTACGCAAAAAATGACTCCGTGTCCATAGTTATTCTGTCACCAGTCAACCATTTATGTTTCAGTCTCATCTTAATCTTAAAGTTATCTCCTTAGGTTCACAAAAAAAAAAAAAAAAAAAGTAATTTGATTCTCTACACATGCTCTTTTATACATTTTGGTTAAGACATCAAGGTATCGACTGTAGTAATCCCTTACGGCAGACATTTTGTAAGTTGCTAGTGATATGCATATGATATGGCATGCTAAACATGTTTTCCAACTCTAGAAACACATGTAATATACTATTTCTCAGGAAAATAAGTGTGTTATATCAGCAATTCCTAGAATTTCTATTAGTTGGATTTATCTTTTTTCTTCAATTTTTTTTACAATTAGATGGAACAACATGTTGATTAACCATATATTTTGTTTGGGGGCAGGATAAGCATGTCTAAGCACCTAAAGCCTATCATCTCAGACACTTACATTGCACATTCCCTGTAGTCATATATTCAGATGAAGCACTTCCATTCGTACAATTGATTCAAAAAGTAATCAAACCAAATGAGTCTCACACACAAACAGAAAATAACTCAAACCAAAAAAAAAGAAGTGAACAATACAATATCAACAGAAAACAAGAAAACAAATCCTTGAATAGATCTGACTAGATTTTCAAACTTCTATAAGTACCTTTCCCTCTCAATCATTCGCAAAAGGCCAGTGACAGTTTTATGCTCAACTTCAGGAGACAAAGCAAGATGTTTTCGAAAAAGCTGCAAACCCATATCCCATAATGAACGCACATTTGGGGTTTGCTTCACATATGTTCTGTCTAGATACAAGGCTATACCACGAATCATCAACATTTGGTCACACAGATCCTGCCAGCATCTCTCAACGAGTGATAAGAAAACCACCAAATCTGGGCTCTGACCAACTAAAGACTGTAATGCTGCATGTATATGAGCTTCACATTCTTTTTCAATCCGCTGATAAAGATTACTACCCATCTTGTGCAGACAAAGATCATTGACAGCCTAATGGAAAACAGTGGCATAAGCAAATGCTGATTTATTCACAACAAAAAAGTAAAATGCAGGAGAGTCTACCTGATAAAGCTTTTCCAAGTCACAAGAATCTGGTTGTTTCAAGAATATAGCATTAATAGCTGATTGCAGCTTTGCCCATGTATCCCCCTCAAAATTTGTTGGGAGCGTCGGTTTAGCTTCATAGAACACAATTTATGGCAAAAACATAAATGAAGATGAAACACAGTGAGTTTAGGCTGCAAATTTTCAAATATCAAGAAGCTATCGATAAAGTTCTCTATTTGTCTAATCAGAGAATTGGTGTAAAAATGTGGAAGAAATAAAGGTAGATGTTACAAGCATACATAAGATGATGTTCACTGATTATTCAATGCTATCCTAAGGAATAAAGTGATAGAAAACGGAATTCCACAACAGTTTACAAGGTAATGCGTGCTTCTAAATGTGCATATTGTAATATCATATAAAAACAATAAATGATGGAAATATGAAAAACACAAATAAAGTGAAACCATCTAAATTTTTCAATTTCAGATGGAACCACACAGTTGAACACTTAGTTTATGCTACATCCTCCGGCCTTAATCAACAAACAATCCATAAAGCAACCTAAAACCTAGCTGCAGAACACACAATTATGAATTATCCAAAGAAAGAAACCACAAGACTATAGCACTATTAAAAACAAAGGCTAGAAGTATCATGCGTTGCAATACCAATATAGGAATCACCTAAACGTCTGAACTCACAACAAATAAACTAGAAATCACAAAAAACCCTAACTTAGCTAGACATTTGTGGTTCTTAACTTAGATCATAGTTAATCCTATAGAAAGCTAAAAAGTCTAGCTGAGAAATTATGTGATAACGATTACCCAGATCCAAAAATGATACCAAGTGCAGGTTTCCCCAATTTGATTTTGCATGTAATTTAAGCTCTATACTCAATTAGCAGCTCAATTCACTCTTACGATGAAATCAAGTAACCAAATGAAGCAGCGCCCAGATCGCAAAAACCCAAATTCTACGCCCCACAAACAAAAACCCATATTTAATTCAACCAATTACATAACAAAACGGAAAAAGAAAAATCCTTGATTCCTGAAACCATGCAAGTATCAAATTCATCATAAAAATCGAGCAGCGATACAAAAGGAAAAAGATTGCACCTTTAACGAGCTTGATGACGAGCTTCTTGGCGGGCTGAGGGGGAGTGGCCTTTTTGCGGGACAAATTAGCGGCGGGGGGAGGAGAACGGTCTTCGAGCTTGGGATCGTCATCGAGAGTCATCGAAGATGGGTCGAAAACCGCATCATTCTCGGGTAGAGCAGTTGTGGTCGGGTTGAAGTGGTGGAGGCCGTTTTTGTTAGAGTCGAGAGGCGAGCAGGCGGAGACGGCCTGAGATTTGGCCTTCTTCATAGGAGGAGGATACTTGGCGGCAGTGGTGGTGGAGGAGGAGGTGCTAGAGGAGGTAGCGGTGGCGGTGGCGGTGGCAGTGGCAGTGGCAGTGGCAGAGCGTTTGGTGGGGAGAGACATTAACAAAATAAGCTGATCTGTGAAGAGGGCATTGTATTTGTATATACTACTACGAAAACAGTAAAAAAAAATTAGTACTAATAAAGATTTTAGAAGAAACGGACTTGGCTGATAGCATAGACTTCCCCTTTTATTTAATTTTGTTTTATTTTATCTTACTCACATTTTTCACTTTATTTTAATTTTTACATTAACAACATATATATGACATAATTCTTTTTGTATAATATATATGACATAATTCTTGAGTTTTATTCAAAATTCTGAATTTTCCTCAATAAATTCCTCACTAAATCTCTCTAAATAACTTTCTTTGTATTAAGTTTGATGAATTCATAGAAAGTTATAGTTCCTACAGTAGTATAGGCAATTTGAATTTATTATTTAGAGCATAAAATATTCTTTTTCTCGTCACTGTTTTTATATAATATTATTTTCAAAAAAATAATTCTTAGTGAAAAGCATTTCAAAATTTTAAATTTATTAACTCTTTAGTTATGTTGACTAAAGTTTCATTTTTGTAATTTCAAAAGTTTAAATTTTATTTTCGTTTTTATAAGAGTTAATTTCTATATAATAGCATTAAAATAATTTTTTTCCATCTATAATGTGTATATTAATGCATTTTGCATTTATATGTATATAAGAAAAAGAAAGAACTATAAACTAAAAAATGAAAATAATTTTTTATTTTTAAGAAATTTATGTATTTATAATTAAAATTTAACTGATTCACAAAAGTGATTATATTACATCTTGTATGTAAATAAAACGAGTGATGTAATATTAAAAATTAAGATTACTTTTTTGGTATTGTAAAAAAAAAGTCAAAATATAATATTTTATTGTATCAATTATTTAACAAAAGATAAATCCAAAAATTTGAGAGTTTAAAATATAAGAAAAAAAATATTAAACGGTAAATAAGAAAAAAAATATTAAACAGTAAAAACTCTTTCTCTCTTTTTTTTTTTTTTTACGCTACAACTTATTTTTAAATATAATGTTGTTTTTTTAAACTTATTTTGTACTAAGAATTTTTATTTGTTTTTTTTCTCTCTTTACATTTTATGGTCCATATATCTATATTAAATAACTCTTTCTCAACATGAAGATTTTTGTAATTAATTATTTTTTTATGAAATTCTTTTTTGTTTATAATGATATTATGGAAAACTTTTTACGACATTGGTATGGAAAAGAAAGTTATGCATTAAACCCATTAAAAAAACTTAAAAGATAAATTTTGCCTCAAACTATTTAAAATTATGTAAACAAAGACAAAATTAATGAACAACTCATTTAAAAATGTAACTCTTATTTTCAACTCATTTAAATATAATTTTTTAATTGAAGAATAGAAATAAAACACACATGTTGGACATGAATATGACCTCCAGTTAAAGTCTATGATTAATAACACATATAAACGTGCAAAAAATAAAATACAAATGTCATAATCAATAAACAATAATATATATATCATCGAGTGAAAATTCGAAACTTGGTTTGTATTGACTAGGAAATCTAGTAGAGAAGCTTCATTTGCATGTATTTTAGTAAAGGTGTGTACTGATTATTGTTATTTAATTACATTAGTGGTATTTTTACATTTTGTTAAGGAAATTATGATTTTTTTTTTTGTAAATGATGGTCGGATCATTTGGGTAAAATGCACGTACAATTTTCGCATGGGATAATAATATTAATGTGTGCAATGTGATGGTGATTTTGAAAATCAGATTTCATGATTTGTAATACAATAATATATGTTTCTTACAATACTGCAAAATGAGTTTTGTGATAAATGTAAGGATTCTCTATGGAAATATGGAACTTGTATGTCAGGGAAAGTGGATGACTTCTTTACTGCAGATATTGATGAACTGTATTATCAAAATATTATTGAAAAAATATTAATAATTTTGGATTGTGGAGATAATTTTGAAAATATATTTGAGACTGAAGAGGAAAAATATTAAAATTGGGTTAAGATTCATGTATAATGATGATTTGAAATTCTTAGCATATGATAAAAGAGGGTGAAAATGTAGATTTTTATATAGGGAATGGTATAGATAGGGCAAGTATAATTATCAGCGTTCCATTGCTAACTAACATTAATTTTGAAATTGACAATGATATGTCAAATAACAATGCAAGGTCTAATAATGAAAAGAATAACATGGTTGGTACTGATGAGGTGATGGTAGATAGGAATGCTAATAATATAGATGATGAAGATTTGTTAGATATAAATGACGTGAGAAATGAGTTTCATAATAACGTCGCTAATGTTGATGTTGGTGATGATTATGATAATGTAAATGAGCAAAAAAAAGTTTGTAATAGATGTTGATTCTGATGAAAAAAAAGAAGATGAAGAGTTGTGTGAGGCCAAAGAGAATATTATGAACGAGATTACAGAAAAAGGTAAAGTTGATATAAATGTTGAAGAGGTCTTGATTCAAAAGAAGGTGATGCAGAAATTGAGGCAAATGAATTGCCAAATGATGATCCAATTGAGGTTAATGTTGATGTACGGTATAATTACGATGACCTTAGATCAGTTAAGGAAGATTATGATGTTGAAGAAAGGGACAACCTGAGGAGGAAGAAGGGTAAGAAAATTTTATGTAAGTCACATACACCTATTATATGTTTTATGTTGGGTATGTGTTTGACAATGCTAAAGTATTTAAGGATGCATGTATGTCATTTTCAATTACTAGGGAATGGAATTAAAAGTATTTTAAGAATGACAGAAATAAAGTTAGAACAATATGCAAATTCAAAGGTTTCCTATGATTTGCACATATTATTAGTAAAGACTCTAAAACATGAGACTTCCAAATTAAAAGCTATGAACCAATACATAAGTGTTATAAAGTGTTAAAAAAAAAACATGAGAGTTACATGCAAGTACTTAGTTAATTACTCCAGGGAAATTTTTCAGATAAAAAAAAAAATCAAAGTTGGGGATTTACTTGAAAGGTTTAATTATGAACTAAGAGTGAATATGACCTTTAGTATGTGCGAAAGGGTGAAGAAGTTGAAGAAGGCTGAAAGAAAAAGTGATTATATATATGCTTATGCCATGCTATACGACTGCAATTGAATTGAAAGCAACCAATCTTGTAATCACTATTAAGTGTTGGCTAAGCTTGGAACTAATAAGTTCTAAGCATTTTATATTTGCTTTGATGCATCAAGGAAATGATGGTGCATTCTTCAAGATAAATAAAGGTGAAATACCATAAAGAATAGAGAGGGACGCCAATGAATCACAATTCCTAATTGCTTGAACTGTAGGAAGAGTTGAGGATAAAAACATATGAACATGGTTCATACAACTGCTAAAGAACAATTGAGCCTTTGTGATGGAAAAGATCTTGTTTTGATTTTAGATATGCAAAAGGTATAATTATATGCTTAGTGTCATTTCAATTTCAAGAACATGGCTTGTCACCTTTAATTTTTTTTCTGCGATTAACAGAATCATTGAAGAGGGAATTATAGAAAGTTGAACATAGATAATTAGTTCAAGGCCAACTTAATCAATACCCTCAACTAATATGGTGTAGAGCATATTTTTCTCTCACATCAAAATATGATTATTGAAAGTAATATGTGAGAAAGCTTTAATGAGAATTAATTAAAGGCTAGGTTAAAGCACATCATCAGTATGCTTTAAAGTATCATGATTGATATAATGTATATGACTCATTATAAAAGGTATGAGACTATAAAATAGGCAACCAAAGTTAGCTCTACTGCAGTTAAAAGTTAGAGCAAGATATACAGAAATCATGTCATTTTCAAATGCATTAGAATGGAGAGAGATGTTGTGGAATTTCTAAAGGAAAGGATAGGCATGCTATAAACATTAAACAAAGGTCATGCACATATAGGGCAGGGGACTTATAAAGAAGTCTATGCTTATTTGGCATTTGTGTTGTGTACTATAAAGGTAGAAATATTGTAAGTTATATTTCTGAATGGTACGACAAAGTTATTCTTGAAACCATATCAATACCCATTATAATTAGTGAAGGGTAAAAGCATGTGGCCTAGGACTAAAAAATAACCTCTTAATCCTCCATCCTTCAAAAGATGCTTAGCAAACCAAAAAGTTGAGGAAGTTTGATACTAATAAATCAAAGAAATCACGAAAACTAAGTGCCTTTATGGAACTGGGATTCTAACACCCAAGGTCAGTAACTTTTTCAATTTAAATATTCATGCACTATTTATTGATTTATTAATCAATTTATATAGTAACTAGATAGACACCCGCGTCTTACTATGGACAATAATATAGCAATAAAGAAATGTATTTATTTTTATTAAAGATAATACAAATTGTAAGGACAAACGTTCATAATACAAATTGTAAAAGCGTGGCATATAAAATGAATGGAAGGAAACATGGATGCATCATTTAGCCTTCAGAATGGGAGTCTGGTTCTTGCCTGCGTGGGACAAAATTACAAAACAATACATAAGTATAAACGGAAAACATGTATAAGGAAGAGCATTAGATCTAAAAGCAATTGTTATACTGGTTCGTGATTTTTTAAAAGGTGACTGAATTGCTGAAGAGGGGAAATCATAAACGGTACCACTGAGAGGTTCCTCACTTATTAGAATCAAGAGATAATGAAGATAATAATGAATCTTGCTCTATTGGAGGAGGGAAAGAAAGACTTTGCCGAGCATAGGTTTTTTTTGCCTTTCGCCAATGGAGAGATCAAAAAGATCAATGTTGCTAGGGAGTTGGGCAGAGTAGTGTTAGTAAGGATTGGATTTGTTCGTCGGCTTCAAAGATTTCGCTCACGCTAAATGAGATCTCAGATGTAATGTCAACATTTGAACTAATAACAATCTGAAAAATTTTAGCAATCCCATAAATCCGAGTTAGGAAAGAAGAAATTAAGTTTTGTTCCCTTAAATTTTGGACCAAGTTAGTGGTTGGAATACCAATAAGTTCAGCTGCTAAACAGCCAAATAGAAAGAACGAACCAAATCTAGTGAGATCTTTAACTTAGAGGTCTAAATTGTACCTATATATGCAAGTGTGGTAAGGAACATGTAAAAAAAGAATAGAAATAGAAAATAGTGCATGCATGATGAGAGACAATGTGCATTACCAAGGGGTCGAAACTTCTTTGACCATCCCACATCTCCTATTGCACCAAATACTGTCATTGAAATTACAGAGTGCTACTTTTACAAATGGGGCAAGCCTTGTACCCCAAACTTCCCGATCCATTAAGGCTTTTGATCTTTGCAATGCATGTGAATTTTGTGTTCTCCAATATATAGCTAATGGTTACTTAGTTGACAAATAAAAATGAATGTGTGAAAAAAACAAACCTTGCAGGTATGGACATCCTATTCAATGAAGCTCGACAATTGTTTTGCGATTAACCGCCTTTCTTCTTCAAGATCAATGAACGCATTGGCAATAGGCATAACAAGTTCAATTTTTTTGCACAGCTTTTTTAGGCTGTTAAAAAATATGGCAATCATGAAATGCATCGAAAACATGTAGTGTAAGGTTAGCACACAAATGACATAGAAAACAATGTAAAGATATTTTAACCTGGTCATTTAAAAACTGAAAATGGTAAGAAAAAAAAACTCCCAATCCACGATCATTATTTCCTACAAACTAAATTAAATTCCATTTAAGATTTATTTCAAGTTCAATGAAAAATGAAGTACATGACATAAGGAATGCATCATGTTTATGTAAAGAGAATGAGAGTATGTACCGACCAATGACATTTTGTTGACATTGTGCTTCCATCCATGCAGGGCAAACAAACTGAATATGACAGTTCTAGATGGAAACTGACTGCTACAGTTCTGGATGGCTCGGTTTAATGAAATAAATAAGTTACTAAATATAGTTTTGGAAGTAATATTTTTTCTGCAGATTAATTACTGTTTGTTATAGATAGAACAACAAATACGTACTGCCATCTTGTTAACCGATTTTTTTTTTTTGAGAGGTGGGAGCGCAGAACAGATCTTTAGAAAGTAAAGTCACCTCTGCTCGAATCCTACTATAGATATAACAACAAATCCACATAGCATCACATATAACATTTGGTCAGTTTTTTATAGCATGCCACAAACAAAAAAACCCATCCTCACCCTTTTATTAATCTGTTTGTTTCAGAGCAAATGAGGCATCTTTATAATGGTTCAAAAGCAAAGGGACCAGCATACAACACGTAAGAGTGCAATGATAGCATCCAAGGAACAAACCTATGAGAAGTAAAGAGCAGTGCTCTGAAAAGTGCAACCTGCAATTCAGATAGGTATTAATGAGTTAACATGGCCAAGGAATATAAGTCGCAAATAGGATGAACCATCAAAGAATAAATTGAGTGAAAGATGAAGAAGCTACTAAAGAGGGGAGATAAATGTGTTTGGTGTGATGAGAAGAGGTCTGGCATTTAATGTTTATAGAGAGGAATTAGTAGCAGTTTAGGCACTAAAAAACACTTCATCCAGTTCAAATGCAATACCCAGGAACCAAATTTGGTAAGAAATTGAATAAAAAAATCACCAAAAGGCACTGAAACTAAAGCATGGGAGATCTCAACAGTAGAATAGAATAAAAATAAGCTTGACTTTGGTTGTACTTATCAAGCCACGAAATAAAATATTCAAGGCTTAGTAAATCATCCTATTTCATCTGCCAATATGGGATGAAAAAGACTGTTTAATTTCATTCCCTCAGGTTCGACCTTATGTTTAGTAACAACTCCACCGGTGCTAGAATGTTCCAGCCATGGCCCTGATTTTAAAATTAAAAAAAAAAAAAAAAAAAACCATTTATGCATGTCACCTTTTTAATGGGGCAGAATAAAAATTCTTTACTTAATCCATATAATTAATTGATGCTATTAACTACATAATATTATATTATTAATTATATATTGATATATTAATTAATTATTAATATTATATTATATGAATATAATTATTGATATATTAAATTATTAAATAAATATATTAATAATATTATATTAATTATATCAAATATTAATAAATAATAAATAACATAATAAAATAAATAATATAATATTTAAAAACAAATAATATAAGATTTAAAAATAAATAATATAAATGATGCAACATTTTTAAGTTGCTAATTTTCATTGGCTGGGCAAGACAAGGAAATAAAAAAATATGGGCACATGAGCGTTCAATGATAATTGCAAAGGCAAATCAAAGAAATCAAGAAGATAGAAAATTGTGTTATGGTTTCATGCAACACAGCACATAAATGAGATTGTAAAAAATGATGTCCCATTTTCAATAACCCAATTTTGTTCTTTCCACTTCGGCCTCAAGAAATAAGTGAGCAAGCCCATGGAGCTTAACGACACGGAGCCCAGCCCCGCTTGTCCCAACCCGTGGCCAGCCAACCCCCCAGTTGAATGACACCTGGCGCAGTTGTCCCAGGTGGACGCCAATCCAATTCCCCGAGAGACAGTTGGTCTCTCCAATATTTGCATATGATGCAACCAACCAGCAGGGGAAGGTGTCATACGACACCGTTTGGAAAGAAGTTGAAGTCAAGTTCCCGGGAAACCCACAAAACTTGGACATATTCACATGGACGCCACCGTAATGTTGCATAAATAAACTGCCCATGATTCCTTGCAAATATACGAAATTACTCGAAATCCAATTGAACTGTGCCGAAGTTGTTTCCCTTTTATAATATTCATATGAATGGCAATAGGTGCATATTGAAGAAATTTCTGTATAGAACGAGAGATCACAACCAAAGACATCCCTTAAGTATGCATAAAGTAAATTCTAGAAAAACTAAATGGCAATTTCATGCATTTCAAATAGCAAATCAGGCAAACACAAGCAAATTAGATGCAAACCAAACTTACTATAATGGCATAACATAATAAATTGTTCAACAAAGGAAAAAAGTCAATTGAATCATAACAATCAATAAGGCAAAGTTAGAAAAACTAAGGCTATAAGAACTGGAATCACTATTGATCCCATCACTATAAAAGTGATATGGTAGGTAAAATAAATTGACATTATATCACATGATCAAATGTTGTATTAGCGTGTCATGTGTATTTCTATAAATGACAACTTATAATTCTAACAGAGAAGTTAATGACTTATGAAGCTATAGTTCTACTCAAGAAACCATAGACTAATGTCAATAGCTCCACTAATCAATATTTATGGGCATAATCCAAAATATGCGTAGTTTGATGGATAAGGATTGTAATCGCAAAGAAGTCCTTATGACATTGCTAGCCAATTATAAGAAGTAAGAGAAATTGAAATTGGCAATTTTAAGAAAGGGCAAGAGGTCAAGAGCCATTAAACTCCCTTACTGAAATTTTGTAATTTTTCTTTTAACTTGTCGACTCTAAGTACTCAACACATGTCACCCCTACCCAAATCACCAATTAGGTTAAGCAATGTTAGTGATTGTGTCTAATAAATTTCACCAAACAACAATAATGTTCCATTATATTATAGATAACAGAAAAAGACTTAGCATGTCCCTTAGGAATAGAAACCAATTAGGTGAATTTGGAGGCCCTAAAATATTATAGATTATTAGACATAATATAAAAAGTTTGTCCCTTACTCTTTTGACATGTTTGGAGAGAACATGTCTAATTAGGCTTGTTTAAAGACAATATGTCACTCTTTTTGTTCGAAATCTCCGCTTTGGAGCTATTGTTGCCTTTTGATATGTTTATTTTTGTTTTTGTAATATAGTTAAATATTATAACTACTTTGAATATTTCATACCATTAATTTAAACCATAAATTTAAACCATATATTCTTCTTATAATTTAAGCCAACTATATAAAGTTTAATTTTTTGTAAATTGTTCATTCAATTTATTCACATACAACAATATAACACAAATGCCATTTCATTTATTCCAACTATTCCGATTACATTAGCAAAACAAATCTATAAATATGAATTAACATGAAGTTCTTAATATCAATCCCACTATCCACAAAAATTCTTTTTTATAACAAACCATAAATCACCAAAATAATTCTCATAATTCCCATAAGGAGTGAAATAATTATCTACAATTTTCTAATACATTGGTGGAAGCTAATTGTAATATTCTAGATTTTTAACAACACTAAGTAATATAAAGATTCTAGAAAATGGGAGAGTTGATGTTGCCTTCTTCAATACTCCCCTTCAACATCGACTCTTCACCACCTTACTAGAGTTTCACCAAGTCGAGTTGCCCGCATAGTTTTAGAAACTTACTAGGGGATATTCCCTTTGTAAATAACTCTACTACTTGATCATCTGTTTGGATAGAAACCATTTCTATTTCTTTTTGTAGCACCTTTTCTCTGATATAGTGATAATGTACCTCTACATCCTTAATTCGTACGTGGAATACTAGATTTTCAGCAAGTTTGATCATCGATTGATTATCATAATGCAGTTGTATAGCATACTCAATCAGCTGATGTAGATCCTGCAATAATTAAGTAAACCACATGCTCTCCTGAGTGGCCATTACTGAAGGTCGATATTTGACTTTATTTATTGATAATGATACCGTTGGTTGTCTCTTGCTACATTAAAAGATTAGTCCTAACCCAAGCTTGAATATATATCCTATAGTTTATCGACGTGTGTCATGATTACTAACATAATTTGTATAATAGTAGCTGACCAACTTGCATGTTTTGCCCCTTTCATAAAAGAGACCATAGTCAATTGTATCTTTGACACATCAGAGTATTCGTCGAACTGCTTCAAGATGAGGTTTCTTTGGTTCTACATGTATCGACCTACCCCCTCAACTACAAATGCAATGTCAAACCTTGTTAGTGTCAAATAGATTAGGTTTCTAACCAATTATCTATACATAGTGGCATCTTCCAAATCTTTTTCTTCTTTTGCACAAAACTTCGCGTTTGGTTCTATGAGCATCAACATTGGTTTGCATTCTTCCATCCCAAACCTTCGTAATAGATCTTTTGCTTATTTTTACTAGCATAGGAACAATCCTTCCTTCTTATAATCGACCTCTAGCCAGAGAAAAAGATTGAGTTCACTAAGCTTTTTCATTTGAAACCAAACTAAAAAGTTTCCTCTTATGCGACAAATCTCATTTTCTTATCTCCAATGATTATAAGATCATCCATATAAACTAGTATAATAACTAGTTTATTATTTCCACACACCTTAATGAATAGGCTCGAGTTTACATGTGTAAGAGAGTAACCACTTTGAATTAAAAATTTAGCTATCTAGTTGTATTATGCTTTTAGTGCTTGCTTTAGTCCATAAAGAGCCTTTCGAAGTTATAGACACACTAAGTTGAGTGTGACTCTCGAACCCTTTAGGTTATTCCATATAAATATCTTGATCAACTTCTCTATATAGGAAGGAATTGGTCATATCTAATTGTTAAAGCATCGATGATTTGTTTGGCGTTAACGCCAACATAATAAGTATAGTGGTTAT
This sequence comes from Omphalea diandra, assembly GCA_949677035.1. Taxonomy (NCBI): domain Eukaryota; kingdom Viridiplantae; phylum Streptophyta; class Magnoliopsida; order Malpighiales; family Euphorbiaceae; genus Omphalea; species Omphalea diandra. The sequence continues at coordinate 22,676 of CATIWR010358061.1, forward strand.
CTTTGTTATTGGGCTAAAAGTTTCATCATAGTCGAAACCATTTTGCTATGATAACCCTCGAACCACCAATCGTGCCTTGTATTTGTCTATCAAGCCATCTGGATGAGTTTTTATCTTATAAACCCATTTACAAGATATGGGTTTTACATCTCTAGGTATCGGTACTAAGTCTTAAGTTTGATTTTCTTTCAATGCTTAAAACTTTTCCTTTATAGCTTTCCTCCACTCATCCTTCTTGACAGCTTCTTTAAATGTCATTGGCTCATTTTCTTCAACAAGTGCATCATTAGCATATTTTGGATTTGGCTCTTGAATTCTACTTAATCATCATAGTTGTTGTGTTTTATCTTTACTACTGATTTCTTACTAACTTAGTAGAGTGTCTTTGGTACTTCTTTGATAGATCTAGCATTCTATGGGCTTACAACTTTGTTTGTGGAATCGGTACTTCCTTATCTTCACCCTTAGGTGTCATGTCTTCCATTATTTCAAGACTTGGGCTCTCATTTCTTTTGAGTCTGGAAGTGTTACCTTTTGTGATGACCACAAAGAAGATGTTTTATCAAATATTACATTCTTCAGTGTGTAGCATCGACTAGTAGTGGGATCATAACATCTCCATCCTTTCTTCTCACTATTATAACCCACAAAGTTGCATCAGATTGCCTTCTTATCGAGCTTGCTCTGTAGTTCTTGAGGCACGAAAACATAACATACATAACCAAAAACTCTAAAGTGACTTACTATGGGCTTTATCTTCCAAAGCATATTGTTGTCCTCATACATTCTGCTTAAATCTTGCCTAACATATTTCTAGCATGTAGCATACTTCGACATATCTCTCTAAGATGTCAATTCTTTCTTTCAATGACACCATTTTCTTACGTTGTCCTTGGGCATGTCAGTTGTCGTCTTATTCCAAACTTTTTTAAATACTTAGAAAAGTTCTTCGAAATATATTCTCCCTCGTTATCTGTACGTAAACAACAAATCTTTTTTTCAAGCTTCCTTTCCACCTCTTTTTTAAATTCTTTAAATTTAGTTGAAGTCTCAGACTTTTCTTTCATAAAGTAAACCCAAACATACATGGAAGAATCCTTAATGAAAATAACCATGCATCTCATAACTCCAATTAATGGTTGCTTAACAGGGCCAAATATGTTTAAGTGCATGAGCTCCAATGTTCCTTCGCCTTGAAACTTGTCTCTTCATATCGAAGTTAGTGTGCCTTACCACATTGGTAGCCAGAACATGTTATATCTCCTTGGACTTCAAGCTAAGAAAGACCTTTGAGCATTGACTTTTTCATCATCACTTTCAACTTATAATAGTCGGCATATCCAAGATGCGCATGACACAGATTTGTTGCCTTTTTCCTTTGAGTCTTATCCACATATGCGTTCTGTTGACAACACATAGGCAGAATCCACTTATCAACCATCCATACTAGGCTTGTCTAATATCACTACCTTTCGACACACCTTGACATCATCTGGACCAAACACCACATAGTTCCTAGATGATGTCAGTTAAGAAACTAATAATAGGTTTTTCTTCACTTTAGGTACATGATACACCTTATAGAGTTACACTTGATTTGGATGAAATCATAGTGTTATTATTACCTTGCTGACATGAGCAATTGGCAACCTTGAATTATTGGTTGACACGATCTTACGAGGACCTTTATACTCTGCCAAGGTGACAATTTTCTCCTCATCATTACCAGTCATGTGGTTAGCATAACCTCAGTAAACAATCCAATCTTCTTTATAGTTGACCTTCTCAAGAAGTGTGTTATCAATGCCTACTGATCATCAAATTATTTCTCCAAGCTAGAACAATCAAAGCAAATAAGGCCTGAGCATCGCATTCTTCCTCACTATTATTCTCGGTTCTATAGCTATATGAAGTTGCAGCATTTCCTTCAACTAACTTCTTTTTAGAATAGCAATCACATGCGAAATGACATTTCTTTCCACACTTAAAGCACTCACTAGAGCCTTGTCTATAGCTTTTAGATTAACTTTGTGAAGCTCTCTCTAGTTTATAGCTTCTTGAATTTTCTTTTGAGGATTTATTTTCATCCTGAGTCTTAGTTTTTGAGTCTCTCCAACCTTTGGGTTAGCGTTTCCCTTTGCTGCTAAAAAGTGCCTCATCTTCATTCTTTAGTGAGACAGTTGCCAGTTATTTAGCCAAGCTTTCTTAATTGGTTAACAGATTTTCTAACTCCTCCATTGATGGTTGTTTTGACCATCCTTGGATAGTAATGATAAATCCAAGATACTCAGGTCTTAACTCATGAATAATAATTCTTTTCTTTTGAGATTCATTAATTATAGAATTAGAGTCTAATTTTGTAATATCACCCTTGAGAAAATATTGATTAATTGACATAGCACCTTCGTTAGTTGCCATTAATTCATTCTCAAGGTATTGAAGCCACATCATTTTTATTTTTTTTGAATAATGATATACAAGAATATCTCATGCCTCCTTCGATGTTTTTGCATCTTTTATATACTTGGGAATATCATCGTCAGTAGAAATTTTAATAGCGTATAGAGCCTTACTAGCTTTGGCTCTCCATTTTTGTAATTAAGTTATAGAAGCCTCTGTTCCAGTATCCTAACGAACATTTTTGCCATGAATTGTAGTTGTGATCATTGAGCCTTTTGATCGCTCCCATCATTTGAAAATTTGCCATTGTGACTTGATAAATTTCTCCTAGTCATCAAGCAAGCTAGGCCCCCTGACTAATTGCTTCACAGTTTCGAATGATGCACGAACACGCAATCCACGATCCTTGATCGCCTTTCCTTCAAGCTCTTGATCACGAATGTTGGTCCCTGACCAATCAGTTTCTAATATTAAATTGTTGAGAAAAAAATACTTTAATTGAAATCTTGTAATTTTACACAATGACACCACTTACTTTCACTCTTTTCACTTGAACACTAATGGACCACTCACACACTCAATTCTAGTACTGCACTTGACAATTTGCTCTTGCACACCACACAAGAAATGACAGCCTTCCTATTTATATGGTTATGATGTCGGTTTAGATAAAGTGAAATAATTATGTAAAGTTTTCTATTGTTCGTGGAAGCTAATTATAATATTCTAGATTTTTAACAACATTGAGTAATATGAACATTTTAGAAAATGAGAGAGTCAGTGTTGTCTTCTTCAATATCTAGTTATATATATGCCCATTATATATTATCATGAATGAGAGAGAACGAGAGTTTGCAGATATTCAACCACTAATTGTTGGTAAACTTTGTTGAGAAATTTCACAACAAGAAACAAATAAAAACTAGGGGGGTGATAAATACACACTATATATGGTACATGTTATAAAACATAGCTCTCAAAGCTTTCCTTACCCATACTGGGTTCTTTGTTCAACGTGATCTTTACTTTGCAATTTCGTGCTCACTTTATTCTCTTGCAATGACCTCGACTACTTTATTGATACTGCCATCACTCGCTTGACAGCATTGATTACATATTCTCATATGACTCAAAAGAGATTCCCAGCATTTACTACTGGGAGAGGGAAGTGGGTATCGAAGATCATTCTCGTAAAACACTGGCTCTTCATTTGATCAAGTCTTGCAAGATCTCGTCTCTCGCACAACATTACTCCAGTGTTTAGAGAAATTTTTACAACTAGAAGTAAATTCGAACATAGGTACTTTTCATCAAGAGAAAATCCTCAGAGGACTACTTTTTCCTCACAGAAATATCGCAGTTCGCTCGCCTAAAAACATTGCTCCAAAAAATCTGGAAGGTGCACCCCAATTTGGAAATACAACATCATAAGCAAACCTTTATCTTCACCTTCGTTAATCCAGAGGATAAGCAGTTCATTTGGGGGGGGGGGGGGGATATGCCATGGCTTATCCCTGATGCTTTACTCGTGCTTGAGGAATGGCCAGTGCATATTCCACTTGACAAAGTTGAATTTAATCGGGCCCCATTTTAAGTGGAAGCATTTAACTTATCCCCTGATCAAATTAATCTAAATAATGTTATTATCATTGGTCAGTTATAAGGAGGTTATCACCATGGATATAGGAGCATCTTTGGTCAAACATTATATGTTTCTAAAGCTTAGGGTTTGGGTTGATCTACTACAACCCTCAGCCACGGGCTTCTAGAATGATTGATCTTCTTTACATGGATCCAGCTCATAACATGGTCAGGAGAAAGATTGGATTTTCTTCCAACGCAAACGACTTCCCGATTTTTGTTTTTTATGTGGCAAACTTGGGCATGTGTTAGGCTTTTTTCCCTTTCAAGATGACCATTAATTTCAAGACATGTTTGCTTTCGGACATCTCAAGTATGGGACATGGTTACAGAGTCCTCTTCCATCTGTGACTATCAAAATTCCTCAGGTAAATGTCTTAGTCCATGAGGATGCCAATGATGATCATCTTTATGGTAAATCTACTGAAGGTACAGTGTCCACTACTACATCACTGAAGGAACCGAGTCTTAGTTTTAGTGACACAGGTCTAGAACTCAATATTCAGAAGACGTCACACACTAAGTCAACAATTGGTGAGTCTCCTGCATCTTATTCAATTGATTTGACAATCAATAGGCCAAATTCTATCATAACATTCTATTCCCACGTGTAAGGAGAATTCTGATTTATGGATAATAGTATGGAGAATAAGATACCTATAGCCCTTGAGCAACGTTTGGGCTATCAAACTTTTGATGTTGGTCCCAAAATAAATCCTAGCACGAATACTAGGCTAAAATTGATTCCAATGCTTAACACTGACACTTCTAAGGATTTTGGCCTTACTGCTAATCAGATTCAATCTTTCAAACAAATTAACAGGATGGATGAACATCTATCCAGGATTGAAGCCCTAATTCGTTAGGCAGCTAAGGAAGATGTACGCATGGGGCAGCTTATAACTTAATGGGGCCAGGATGAATTAGACCCATCAAGAGAAGGTATCACAGTTGGAATTTTAAAAAAATGACGCCTTAAATAGCTTGCCAGGAAATCTACTACAATTCGATTGGAGGAGATTGATACAGATCCTCCTCTCCACCTCTAACTTCAATGCTCAAGATGACTTTCAGGCAATAGATGTTTTTGTTGATACTCATTCTAAAGAGAGGCTCGCCTCAAGCCATCCAACGGCCATGAGTGCCCTAATCTGGAACTATCAAGGTTTAGGGCGTACCTTGACAGTGCAATATCTTATGAGTTTGATCAGAACTCAACGCCCACTCCTTGTGTTTTTGGCAGAAACTAAACAAAGATCGGGGAGGATAGAAAGCTTAAGGAATTCTTTGGCTTTTGATCATAGTTTTTATGTATATCCTTTAGGCAAATCAGGAGGGCTTGCATCATGGTGGAAATCTGAAATTGTAATTCATATTGTATCTTCTTCAATTCATTAGGTTCACACACAAATATTCGTTAATTACACATGGCTGGCAACGATTTTCTACATTTGTTTAAGGTTATCGAACCGGTAAATATAAATCGAAGATTTTTTATCATCTTGCCACTTTCAATCCTGATCGTTAAGTTCCTTGGTTAATCATTGGCAATTTTAACGCCATAGATAGCAATGATGACAAATGTGGTGGAAGGTGTGCTTCTCAATCCTAGTTTTCCATTCTTCTTAATTAGTAGGAAATATGTGATCTTTTTGAAATCCAATTTGTGGGTCTTTTCTTCACTTGGTCAAACAACATGTATGGCCAAAACTTAATTATGCAGGGAATTAATCTTGGCTTTATTAATGTGGCATGGCGAAGCTTATTCGAGACTGCATTCATCAAATGTGGAGATTTTTGCGGCTCTGATCATGGACCTTTAATTCTCAATTTCTTTGGCGAGCACAATCGTTCAAAACGACAGTTTTGAATTGAATCGAAATGGTTGGATGAGAGGGATTGTCAATTAGTTATCGCTCAAGCATGGAGGTCACATATTCGAGGTTCTTCCCAATTCCAATTTCTAGAAAAACTCAAAGAATGCAGCAGCCAGCTTTGGCAAAGGAGTCAATCTGTTGTAGGGGATACTTAATAAAAAATTAATATGGTCCTATCACAACTACATGCTCTTCACACTGATGGCAAACACGATATCACAGCCGAGCAGGAGTTGGTGCACTAATTAGTCGAATGATGGAGAAAGGAAGAATTGTATTGGCATTAACGATCTCGAATATCTTGGTTAAAGGCAGGAGATAAAAACACAGCTTTTTTTCGTGCAAAGGCCATAAATAGAAGACGATACAATAAGATTTTGGCTCTGAAATCTACAGATGGTTGGATCACTAATCAAAATGGATATTGAGGTACACATTTTATCTCATTTCAAACATTTATATAGTTCCACTACACTACACAACACTCATGATATATTATATTGCATTATGTCTCTTGGTAGTCAAGATATTAACGAAAACCTTTAAAAATCAATTACTATGAAGGAAGTTAGACAAGTTATTTTTAGCATAGGCAGGCTCAAAATACCTAGTCTCGATGGATACCTCATTATTTTCTATAAGCAGTTCTGACCAATTGTTAGTGATACTGTATTTCAAGCAATATCAACATTTTTCTCTTCTAAACATCTCCTAAAGCAAATGAATCAAACCCACATTGTTTTAATTACAAAAGCTCCACATCCTAAATCCTTGGATCAATATCGACCTATTGGTCTTTGTAATGTTAAATACAAAATGATTGCAAAAATAGTAGTGAACAGATTAAAACCTTTCCTTTCTCAACTAGTGGATCCTTCCCAGTCAGCTTTTATCCAAGGACGACACATCCAAGATAATATTTTAGTGGCCCATGAATTCATACATTCTCTTAAAAAGCGCACTTCCTCTCGAAATGCCAAAATAGGTATTAAGTTGGACATCTTTAAGGCATATGACAGAGTTGATTGGCTTTTTCTGCAATCCGTTTTGACTAAAATGGTTTTCCATCCTAATGTCATCCAACGTTTTATGCAATGTGTGACAACTGTATCTTTTGCTATTGCATTCAATAGGGATATCTCTAAGCCTTTTAAGTCGTCTAGGGGTCTACGACAAGACGACCGTCTTTCACCTTATCTATTCTTGTTCATTACTAATGCCTTCTCTGCTTATCTTAAAAAACATATCTCTAGTCGGTTAATTAGAGAAGTAAAACTCAATAAAAAATGTCCCCCCTCTATCTTACTCATGTTCGCTGATGATACATTATTATGTTTTTATGCCTCTCCTCAACAAGCTTCTAATATCAAGGATTTGCTGATTAGATTTCAGGAGGGTTCCAGCCAAATATTCAATTTTAATAAATTTGGAATCATTTTCAGCAAATCTATCCAGTCCAAAACCTGAGACACCATCCTTTCTATTCTGAACATGAATCAGATCAAAATAGGGGACAAATACTTGGGCATTCCCTATATTTGGGGGACAAGTAAAAGACATACTTTCCATTATCTTTTACAACGTATGAGACAGAATGTAAAGACTTCGGATCAGGTTTTACTTTTTACGGACGACAGCGAAGTAATAATTCGGTCTATTTTACAAGTTATTCCTTCTTTCACTGTGTCATGTTTTCTCCTTCCTAAGGGGATTTGTGCGCAACTTAATTCTTTAGTTCTAAATTTTGGTAAGTGCAAAATATTGATGTAAAAAAACTTTGCTTGGATAGTTGGGAAGTTTTAACTAAACCAAAAATGACAAGGGTTTTAGGATTTTGAAATTTTTATGAATTTAACATGCTTCTTTCAGAGCTAGATTCCTACTGGAGCCAAATTATGAAGGGCCTCTATTTCCAATCGGAACCTATTGGGATGCTACTCCTAAACAAAATGAATCTTGGGGCTGAAAGAGTTTGCTACCCACAAAATTCGTTCTATTACAAGGAGCTCTTCGTCAAATTAATGATGGTAACACCACGTATATTTGGGATCACCTTTGGATCCCTTCATTGCCACAATTTAAACTATCAACTCCAAAACCCCTTTGATTGGCCTATTTACATAGTAAGTGATCTACTCTATGATGGTGAATGGAATATTAAGCCTTTGATTTCCTTGTTACCATTGAATGAAATCAATGCTTTTTTGGCAACACTTATTGGTAACCATTCACATTAGATAAATGGATATAGGCTCCTACCAGAACAGGCCAATTTAGTGTAAAATCAGCATTCTTCCTTCTACGCACCCAGTCACCTCCATCTGCAGATGGTGCTTCTTCCTCTACTTCTATCTCATTTTTGCATCCTTCCTTTTGGAAATTTCTTTGGAATATTTCACTTTCGACCAAGATTAAATTATTTATATGGAAAACGCTGCGTAATTCCTTAGCAGTCGGTCAAGTTTTTCATAACAAACGTTTACTTGTTCCTTATACATGTCCTTTTTGCTGGAATGAAATTGAAACCAGTGAACATATTTTCCTTTGGTGCCCTTTCTCGGGACTGAGTTGGTTTGCTAGCACTTTGAGTTACATACCTCTTGCAAACCGGCATCTCACTATGCTTCAATGGTGGATCCAAATAAAATCTTACTGGAATCTTAAACCTTCAGACCCCTTTTGGACAAAAATTGGTTTCCATCTATGGGCAATCAGGCGTGCAAGGTATGGCATTCTCTTCAATGGCATGGCTTTTGATCCAGTTGTCATAACCCTGAAAGGAGAAAATTTGGCAAATGAATATATTGCAATGACTACCAATTCTTATAAAACTGATCACATTTCTTTTACAGGATCAATAAACAACAACTATTCCAACTTCTCCTTTGCTCTATATGTCTATGCAGACTTTGAACCCAGGTTATACCGTGCTGCCATTGCTATCCTCATTATCAACAACAGGAAATCTATCATAGATGGGATGACATGCTTTAAGATGGCAGCCTCGCATAAGCAGGGTCAAGCTCAAGCGGCGTTAGTAAAATTGAATCTTGCTCATCAAATCAATTTGCAAGCCTTTCTTATGTATCTTGACTATAAAGCTTTGGTTCATTTTTTGTGCTCCTCATCTCACTCAGTACCGTGGGAACTGGATGGAGTAGTGAATCTGGCAAAACACAAACGTACTTCTTCTTTGAATAGTGTAGTGATGCATATACCTAAGTCCTTAAATAAACCTACAATATGGCTAGGTAGGCAGTTAACTCGAGGAAAACTTCCTTTTGGATGGATTTCCAATCTTCCTAATCAGTTTGTAAATATCATTTGTTGTAATTTTTTGCCTAACTTTTAATGAAAGTTTTTGTTTTTGACCAAAAAAATATATACACACTAAAGTCCAAGTAATTAAATGGTTAATTTTAACCATATTAGCTATGTTTATATTCTAAACACATAAACCTAATATATCGTGATAGATATAGAGCAATAGGTTTTGACCACTCTATTTAGAGATGATATTAAAAATGGTTTTGACAACATATGGTTTGCTCAGTATGGTTGCTTGCATATCTTGGAAACAATCCTTTTGACCAATGTTGTCAAAATCGCGAGTTGACTCGTACGATTTTATGAGTCAAACTCATATAAACAATTTAATTTGTACATTAAAGTGAATTTGCAGTAAAATCGGGGCGAAATTGAGTGTTGACTCGTTAAACTCGGTAAAATTGTGAGTTGCTTCATGATTTTACCGAGTCCACTTGACTCTACTAAAAACCCATATTTGTAACAAAAATGAGGAGTTTTGATTAAAAGAAGAAAACATAAGCAACGAGAAATAGATTTGGGAATTTTTTAAGGGATTTCCTTCTTCTATTTGGGAATTTCTCTTTCTCTTCTCAAAATTTTTTCATTTGGAGTTTCTCTTCTTATTCACTACTCTCTTCTTCTCTTTTGTTGCTCCCAATTCTCTTCTTTTTTGCTGGTCTTGACTCTCTTTTCCTTCGTTTCTCCTTCTTAGCTCGGCTCGTTCACTCTTCTACTGCTGCTTCGAGGATATAACTTAGCTTGTTGCTTGTTGAATCAAGGTATGTATTATTTCTTTCCCTTGTTCCTTGAATGGGATAATCATCATATCATTTTGATTATCTCTTTCTCTTGTTTCTCGATTGGGATTCACAATGGATGTCATGTCAATTCACTGCCTTGATCGATCATTTACCTTGCTTATGGAATTTTGTTTTATGGATTGAATTCTATGAACAACTATGTGATGTGCTCTGTGTGAGTTTTGATTATTGGATTTTGCTAAGTAAATACTTTGTTTTTTTTATTTTTTTATCTAATTTTCTGCCCCTATTTTTATATTATATCTCCTTTATTTTTCTCCATTTTCTATTGTTGTAATACCACATCTCATCTTATGGTCATGAGCTGAAACACTACAAACCAGTTCTCACACTTCTTATCCATTTCCTGAAAGTGGGGTTGAGTAATTTTAAGAATGAGAGGGTGTACTAAAAAAAATCAGTAAGGACAACAAAGTTGTATTGCCCAACACCACCAAGTTGCCAAAACAAAAATAAACTTCTCTTTCATTATTGATTAATTAACGTTTGAGATTTATTTGCAATTGAAAATATACCCATAATATGGACATTTTCCTAATATCCTTCTCTTCTCTTTATAATTAATTGATTTGTAGCATTATATAAGTAGAAATTTGGTTGCACGATCTAAAGATGGTTCGGTTAATATTACTAATATCCTCCTTCTGCTTTTGATTTGGAGCTTCTAGATGAACTGACTGCAAATTTTTTTGGTTTCTTGCACTACGCGTGCAATTGGGCAATTGGATTACAACTAAACGATTATATGAAAGTGTCAAAGCTATGTGGTGCTCCTTATTTCATTGTTGTTATTATCATTAAGATACCACATCTTATCTATCATAAACTTGTCTGCTATTATGGTTTTTGCTATTAGATTTGTCATTTGTTAATCTTCTCAACATTGATGTGATTTATTCAAAGGCTATGATTGAAAGAAAAAATGCAGCTAGAAATAGATTAGATTTGGGATGGCAATATGGCATGGATGTGGATAAAAACTCAAAGAAAGTTCAATCTAAATTTTGTGATAAAATTTTTAATGGAGGGATTTTTCGAGTCAAGCACCATTTAGCTTATACTGAAAAAATGTAAAGCCTTGTAAAAGTGCATCAAATAATGTTAAGAAGCAAATGATTACTGTTTTAGTAAAAAAAATACATAATTAGCAGAGAAAAAAAAGAAAGCAATTTCAGGAAATTGATGATTCAAGAGATGATGAAAATGAGGTACAACAAATTATGTCAAAGCATAAGGGGAAAAGTATTATAGATTCTTTTGTAAAGAAAGGGAATAGTATGGCTAGAAGTACTCAAGCAACTATCAATCAATTGATGAAAAAGGAATTGAGAGAAAAAGTATGTCAATTTTTTCTATGTTTGTGAAATTCCTTTTAATTGTGTGAAGAATTCTGAATTTGCAAAAAAGATTTAATTGATTGGGAAATATGGTTATGAATTGAAACCTTCATCTTACCATGAAATCAGGGAGAACTACTTAAAGAAGGAAGTAGCAGTGACTATGTGAATTGCTTGAGGAATATAAAGCTGAATGGAAAAAAATCAGTTACACTATCATGTCAGATGGATGGACAGATAAAAAAGGCATTCCATTTGCAATATTTTAGTGAATAATATGAAGGGAATAATTTTCTTGACATCAATTGATACATCTGGCATCTCTAAAACTGCTGAAAAAGTTTTTGAAATGTTGGATGACATTGTAGAGAAGGTTGGAGAGAAGAATGTTATTCAGGTGTTCACAGATAATAATGCTAATTATAAAGTAGTAGGGGATAAACTAATGAAGAAAAGAACAAGGCTTTATTGGACTCCTTGCACCGCTCGTTGTGTTGATTTGATCCTAGAGATGTTGAGAAGAAACTAAAGGTCCACAATGCAATAATCTCAATCGCATGAAGAATCACAACTTATATTTATTCAATGACCCTTCTTATTTCCGTGTTGAGGCACTTCACAAAAAATAGGGATTTTATTAGACTTGGTGCAACTTGCTTTACTACTGCTTATTTGCCTTTAGCATGCCTAAGTGAACACAAAAGTGCATTGATGACAATATTTACTTCCAAGTCTTGAAAGTGTAGTAGATTTGTCTCTTCAAATGATGGGAAACATGTTCAACAAATGGTATTAGATAGTAGATTTTGGAAAAATATAGTTACTTGTCTTAAGGCAGCATGCCCTCTTATTAGAGTGCTTCGATTTGTGTATTCAGACGAGACACCAGCTATGGGTTTCATTTATGAAGAAATGGCTTGTGCTAGAGACAAAATCAAGGACAATTTTAACAATGTCAAAAAAAAGTAAATGCTTAACTATAATCTATGTATCTAAATTCTTGTTTTATTTTTTGCAATTATTCTTCATTATTTTAAATTTTGATTGCCTTGAACAACTATTAGTTATGCCTTCTATTTTTGTTTTTCCTAGCTCATTTTCACCATTGCATGTTGTAGCTTACTGCTTAAAAATATAGACATCATTACAGTCCCAATTTTAAAGTCAATGTTGAGATCAAAATTAGGTTGTATAAATGTTTGGAGAAGATGGTTCCTGATCCAAAAGAAAGATGTGAGGTGGACATGCAACTTGAGGGCTTCAAGAATGCAAAAGACTTATTTGGGATTAAGGTCGCCAAGCTAGCAAGGGACAAAAAGGCACCAGTAAAGTGGTGGGATTCTTATGGAGATGAGTGTCCCGAGTTGCAAAAATTTACTATTTGAGTGTTAAGCTAGACTTGCAGTTCTTATGAATGTGAGAGAAATGGGAGTGCATTCGATCTAGTAATAAATAAATTTTTTAATTATTTTTCTCCCTTTCTTTATTTGCTCTTTTTTAAAGTTGTTACAAAAGTTTATGCAACTTATTATATATGTTCACACTAAGAGAAGAAATCGTTTACTTCAAAAGAAAATGAATGACTTGGTATTTGTGATGTACAACTTGAAGTTGAAGGATATACAAGCTAAAAGAGTTAATCGTTTATGTGACTTAGAAGATTTATCTTTTGATGATGAGTGGATAATTGAGGAACCTAATCTTGATGTTTCAAGAAATGAAGATTAGTCAGGTGTTTGGATGGTGCAATGGAAAAGGATGAAAGTGATAATTTGGAAATTCATGAAGGTGGAGAAGATATTAATGTTATTGGTGATGAAAATGAGCAATCATTGGAGATTCCAATGGATGTGGAATTCATTACCAATGATGTCATTATTAATGATAATATTTGTGAAAATACTAATAATGAATCTTTTGGTGGCAATGAATTTGAAGATGATGAGATGGAAATAGCAATGATGTTGATGAAGATAAAATGAAGGGGTTGATTTGAATAAAAATATTGATGACTTTTTTAAATGTTATATTTTATTTCATGTAGTATTTATTTTTATATTTTGTATTATTAACTTAAATGTGTAATGGATTTGAACTAATTTTTCTTAGGTATTTTAATGTTATGATATGAGATATGAACTTGAATCTATTTATGAATATGTTCTTTTATGATCTTCTTAATATAATTATATGTGTATTAAATTTAAAAAATATCTTATTTACATTTTTATATATGTATAATTATATTTTAAATGGTATTTTGTTATGTTATAGAATCTTACGATTTTGATTATAGGATCCTCTAACGATTTTAGAGTAAAAAAACAAGTTTGAGAACTTTTTTTTGACAATAATAGTATTTTAATACCATTGTGAGTTGCATACGAATTGTTAAGCTTCAATGTGTCTATTACTTGATCTCCTATTCATATTCAAAGCCATTTATTATTCACATAATTTGCACACTCTTCAAGCAACAAAATACAGGCAATATAAACAGCCGATAAACGAATACAAATAGGGAAGAGGCAAGAAATATATGATATTTCATACACAGTCAAGCTACAACTAACCACTTTTACTCGTGATCCCCCATCCTAGCTCTCGTGCAATTATCATTTCTCTCTCACCCACATGTATTTTTTTTCCCCTAAAAGTTCAATAAAATGCATGCAATATGTTTTATATATATAATGTTTAAAAAATTAATAAGTGCATATAAATATTAGCTTTATATATTAAAGTTTGTGATAAATTCGTTTAGAAAAATAATTCTTTTGTACAACGAGTTATTTAACTCATAAATAATGAGAACAAAATTTATTTTCCTTCCATTATTAGGTGAAGAATTTAATATCAGTTAAATTATAAACTCATTCTCTTCACTAATGGGAAAAAAGAAAAAGTTAGAAATGTGAATATCTAATTTATTGTAGTGTGTTTACAATTAATAATATTACATGTATAATAAAACTTGTTAAGCACTAAAATGTTAAGCAACATGTAGGATATATATTTTATTATTATTATTGTTATTTTAATATAAATTTAAATTTACATAGTACTTTCTTAGATCTAAGTGTATCAAAATTCATCTCATATTTATCCATTGATTATAATACCTCTTTTCTTGCCATAAAACAATTTTATCCTTACAGAAGCCATCTTATACATGACTAAACATTTGGTGCGATTATTTGGAATCGTCAATTTGCTTCATGAAACAGCTGGCTAATATAATAAATAATGAAAGCAATAACGTACCTCGAATTAATCTGCACAACCCAGGGCAGAAGACTAGCCCAGCTCAAGGGCTCAAGGCCAATAACAATCATTTAATCAATCATTCATAATTATATTTCTCAAACTTTTTTTATATATTTTTGAATAAAAAACCAATATTATAACTTTAAGAATCAATAACATCATCAAACAAGAGCACGATATGATACTTTTTTTCATTTATTTCATTGGTCCGTCGTGACATGTGTATAAGCAAGTATTTATCCGATATGACTACAAATTAAAACAGAAATGCCACTATTTCAACAGAAGCAATCTAGATTAAATATGTGACTGACGGGGCAAGTAGGTTTCGTAAATCGCAAAGCCAGGCCAAAACTGATCTTTCCTGGCCTCTACATGAATAATCAATAATTGAATAGTTATTGGTGGGCAACGAGATATGACCCGATATGGATGACTTTCTTGAATGCCAACTTGCGTGCTTTGACTCAGACTTCCCCCGGTCCTCCAAGACTGCATTGCGTTGCTCAGCCTATGTCCAAAAAAAGGGACATAAACTTATTACCTATCAGAAGTAACCTTTTTTATTTTGCGCCCAAAAAACTCAAAATCGAAAATCACTCCCGCGCTTTGACTCAGACTTCCCCAGTAAATTATGGACTGTAAGTAATATTTTTTATAATACTATTAAGTGGTGTGATTTAATTTAATAATAAATAATAATTTTATTTAAAATAATAATATTTAATTTTATCTAATTAAATAGTGAATGATAATTTTTATTTAATCTAAAAATAAATTATTCATTATTATTTTATAATAGAAAAGTAATTCACCAAATTATGATTTTTCAAGACTCCGTTGCGTTGCTTGTTATTGGTCAACCTATGTCCAAAAAAGACAAAAATATAACCCAATCCTGCATAAACTTTTCCTATCAAAAGCACACCTTTTTTACTTTGGCCCCACAAAACTTAAAATCGAAACTCATCGCATCCCTCTCCCTACCTATAAAACCATAACACAACTACACAAGAACCCAACTTCAAGAAATCCACCATTCCCATTTACTACAAAAGATTCAAGCTCATCACTAGTGAATTAGGAAGCAAGATTTTGTCTCAATGGCTAGTGCAAGCCGTGAAGGGGTGAAAGTGGTGCTTATAGACACTCAATATATTGTAACTGATCCATTGAGCTTCAAGTCTGTCGTTCAGAATCTAACTGGCAAAGATTCTTGCATTTCTTGGATAGAAGAGAGCTCTATCGCCGGTGCAAAGAGGAAAAGAGAGGTTGGTAATAATGACGGTCAGAATAGTGGTAGTGGTGATGGTGGTACTGATGGTGGCAGCTGCGAGTTATCAAATGGGTTATCATTTAAAGACTCAGATTGGATGAAGTTAGAGCTGGCTTCAATGGAAGACTGGTATCAGTTGTTGGCTCAGACTAATTTACTTTAGTATTTTTAAATTATTATTTTATTTAACCAGTGTATTTTTCTTCTTCTTCGTTAGTTTGCGTCATTTTAATCCGATAATGTGGAATGAGTGGCTACAGAATTATATAGATAAAATGCGAATAATTTCTCATTCTTTCAAGGACGTACATTTACAGTATATTCTAATTTAAAAAAAAATCTCATAATTTGGAGATTTCCATTACATTAAAGTAAAACACGAATCTTGAACATATCAAATCAGACCAATTAATCATATTGAAAAATCTAAAATTTTAAAAATAAAAATATCTAACAAAATAATTGAATTAATTCGAATCAGAATAATTATTAAAAATTGTATTAATTATTAGTTTTTATTCAATTTAAATAATCGAACTGTTCCCAATTGTTATCCACATATGTAAGTATAAAAAATCTGAAATATTTAAATAATAAAATCGAACAAGATTAATTCAAAATTCAGTTCAATTTGAAATAAATATTTTCTCATTATAGTTTAATATTAATTTTTTTATTTTTTAAATATCTGATTTTCGATTTGATTTCAAATAATTTCGAACAATCGATTTAGAATTGGATTGATCACCCCTAATGAGAGTGTTGATAGGTTTGTGTTGTAGCTATAAGACAGTGTTTGCTTTTTTTGAAACAAAATATGGAAATTTTTTTATTTGATAATCATTTTCTACATTTTTTAGTTTAATTTTATATTTTATATTTACTTTTGTATTTATTAAAATTAAAAAAAAAATGATAATAATCATACTAGATCACATTTTATATGATTTTTTAAATAAATAAATAAAGTTTTCAAAATAGAAAAAATTATTTATGTATAAAATATTTTATTTATTTATTCAAATTTTATATATATTAAAATAAATTTTAAATTTAAAAATAGAAAAGGTCAAATATATAATCTTAAAAGCGATGATAATGTAGCCACTGTCTCCCGTCCTTTCTCTTTCTCTTTTTTTTTTTGGTACATCACTACAACGTGGAAGGTTGATATCCTTCTATATTGCCTCCTAGAATTAATGCGATTTCTCGTACTCTTTTTATAGTTTTTTTTTTTTTTTTTTTTATGGTATCAAATCAAATAATTGTTCAACCTTGCGGAGAAGACAAATTTCAAATATGCTTGGATCGATTTAGAAAAAAAGATGTACTGTATAATATGATTTAAACAAAAAAAAAAAAATTGATTCGACTTGCAGAGAAAGCCAAATTCAATCTTATCTTGGATTATGAGGTCCGAATTTGAATAGGTATATATTATATTTTTATGTGCAATTTAATGTTAGAGGGCACCCTTTAAATATATTTTCTTGATTATATATATATTTTTTTTTATCATAGCACACGATAATCCGTTCATTTTTAAAAATTTTGATCAATCATTCAATTTTTTTTTTTTCTCTGTGTGTTGAATAAGCTGCATGTATATAGAATGGGAATATATTGATAATGCTTGTTCAAATGAGAAGATAATATATTTTTTTCTTTTAAATTTAATTTATTAAAATATACTGAAATATAGGTTCAAAAGAACGAGATAAAATCTAAGAAATTTTTTTCAATGCATATGCAAAAATCTTGAAATTTGTTGCGAATTGTTGCTAGTAGGAGTCAATTCAAACCAACGTGAATTGAAAAATTAAATTCTCAATAAATATAAGTTAAATCAAGTCAAATAAATAAATATATATATATATATATATCAAATGAAATTAAATCAATTTAATTTTATTCAATTATGATTTGATTATATTTAAATTAAATTAGTTTTTTTAAAAAAATAATTACAAAATATTTTAAATATAAATATAAGTTCTTATAATATATTTTTATTATAAATAATATATTCTAATATATTTTATATATTTTTAAGATAAATAATAAATTTTAAATATATTTGAATTGTCGTGATTTAATTTAATCTAGATTCAATTTAATCTATTTTCATTCAAAATAAATTTGATTCGATTTAATTAAACTATATTTTTACTAAAAATCAAACAAGAATCAAATCAATCTCACAAATTTTTTAAAATAAGTTAATCTAAATATATACTGAAATCAAACTACAAATTAAATCAACTCGTTTCGTCAATTTTGAACTTTGAACCTATTAGTGTCCACGTCTACTTGGTCGGTCGCTTGAGGCCAAAAATGAAAATGACTGAACATGCGGTTTACTGTTGTGGTCCATGGGCCGTTTTATTAGACTGTTATTTAGTATAAAAAATTAATTTTAGAATTAAGAAATAAGTTTTAATTATTATTATTCTTATGCCCAATTGAGAAAGTGGAATACAAATTAAAATAAATATGTGAATATAGAAAATACTATTAAGCTCATTTATATTAAGAAAAATAATTTTTAACAATTATAATATATAAAAATATTAAATTTTTATTTATAAATTATAACAAAATTTTAATTATTATATTTATACTATTTATTATTTAATATAAGAAAAAATATATTAAATATAGATTTCTATAGACTACTATTAACTTATGGATGGTGACAAAAAATGACATTAATAATAAGTTATATATTTATACAATTTATTTTCTATTCAAAATAATTTATCAAATCTAAAAAATAATTTTTTTTTCTTTTTTTGAAAATTACATAATTTTCTATTAATGAATGAAAATATATGTATATTAAATTAATTTTTTAATCACAACAAATATAAAAATAAATGAATTATTTTTTAAAAAATATTTTCTATGAAACAAACAAAGTCTAACTCAAACTTCATATATGTCAAATAGTATCAATAGTAAAAAAAAAAAAATAACGTTTCTTTTTTATATTATTTATTCTTTTTCTCATACTGTCACTCATCAAATATAATTTCAATTTCAAATAATCAAATAACAAGTGTAGAAGAGATTATTATTATTATTATTATTATTATTATTTGAATTCAAATTTTAGAATACTCTAAAAATATTTGAAAAGTTAATCTCAATTAATATAAAAATTAATTTTGAGAATACTATGAATTTTTTAACAAATGAAAGATAATGGATATTATAATATAATGAGTTGTTAAGATATGCGTGTGCAAATATTTATTTGTTATTATTTATTTAAATTTATAAAAAAAATCAAATCAATTTTTATGTTACACTAATTTTAAAATATTTTATCATTAAAATTTTAATAAAAATTATTCAATATAATTTTATTAATTTAATTATAATAATACAAAATAATATTTTTATATTTTTTTATTCAATCCTACTCTATCATAATATGTCTCTCATAAAAATTTAATATTTAAATATAAAATATTGTATTATAAATTTAAATAATATATAAAATTTTAATATCCATAAATATATAGAAAAAATATATGTACTAAAAAATGAGAATATAATTTTTTTTGAAGAACTTGAGATACATAATGAATTAAACATAAATGATAATTATAGAAGTCCATTGAATATTTAAAAAAATGACATATATAATATAACTATAGTTTATAAATAATGTAATTAAAATGATAAAATTATGAATATACTGATGTATCGAATAAAAAATTTGCATACACACGTACGTGCACGCACATATGTGTGTTTGTGTCAAGTAAAAAATTTACACACACGTGCACACACATATATAAAGAAATTTAAACGTGATCGTTGATAATTCTTATTAATATAAAATTTTTCTCAAAGATGAATTTTAAATGTGAACATAAACCTGGAAAGATGGAAAACCCCAATTATTTGACTATTTAAGTATTCAATATTCTAACACGAGTCCCCTTACTAAGATTATACTCCCTATATTCATATTATTTGATGTCTAAAGATTTTACATACTAATTAAGGATTTTATTTAATTAATTTATTATATAAATAAAAAATTATATTACTTTTAGATTAATTATCTTCACTAAAAATATTCTTATATAATCTTAAAAAACTATAATATACCATCAATTAGTAAATCAATAAAATTCTTTTTTGCATAGAATTAATGTGATTGGCTCTAACATACAGAGATGACAACTTTAA
This sequence comes from Omphalea diandra, assembly GCA_949677035.1. NCBI lineage: Eukaryota > Viridiplantae > Streptophyta > Magnoliopsida > Malpighiales > Euphorbiaceae > Omphalea > Omphalea diandra. The sequence goes on from CATIWR010358061.1 coordinate 42,807, forward strand.
AAAAGCATAATTGGTAAAAAAAAAAAAAAAAAAGTTCATGTCAACTATTTGAGAATAAAATTTATCATAAAATGTCAATAATGTGGAACAAATACAGTAGAATTTGGTATTTAAAATTGAAAAGTCTATCTAGAATTAAGGAAATTAATTACTCCCTTTGTTTAACTTTGATAGCCTACTTTTAATTTCCACAAGATTAAGAAATTAAGTTTTTTTAGAAATAATAGTATCCTTTATTTTAGTCATGTTCTGACAAATATCTTTAATAGTCATTTTAATGCAGTGTATACAAATTTTTGTCAATTAATTTATGAAGTGCAATGATGAAAATGAAGTAATTCTTGAAATTCAAATAAAAGTATTATGTATTGAAACTCAAAAAAATTTATATAATAATCTATAATTTCAAAGTCAAGCGAGGGATAATTAATTATAAGTGATGATATTTACGTTAACTAATGAAAATTATTTTAGACATTTACTTATTAAACTAACAATTAAAAAATTGGCCTATATTTTTGAATGACCAAAAATAAAAAATGACTCATTAAAATTGGATGAAATATTTTAAATATTAAAAAGAAGAATACATTGATAAGATTTAAGCATAATGTCTGAAAAAAATAAAAATTAATTATTAATTTGTCACTTCATTCACAAAAGGTTAAGTATGCACAAACATAGACTCAATCCAATCACTCCAATTCCAGCAAGTTGAGAGTGTTATTGATTTAGCACCTACAACATTAAATTTGATAATAATTATCAATCTGTCCTTAATTCAATGACTTTAAAGATATTGTTAATACTATAAAATTTAAAGTTTAAATTTAATAAAATTAAATTATTTAAAAATTAAAGTTTAATGATCTAAAAACTCAAAAAATTTTTACAAAATTTCAGTTATTTTTAAAGCTTTTAATTGAGTTAATTGTAACATAATTTGGTTAATTAATTTCAATTGTATATAAGTAAAGTGTATATTTAAATTATATTATATTTTTATTTAGTACAATCATATCTAAAATTAAATACAAAATTTAATAAAAAGATGAAACTTTTATTTTTTTATTTAATTTACTTTATTTTTTTATTAATCAATTTTATCATATGATGAATTTCAATTATATATTTAACTTTAAAATTTTTAAAATTTTAAAAATTTAAATTATAGAATCTTTCAATCTTCTCAATCTCCCCTTAAAAAAATTAATTTGATATTTTAAATAATACATTATTTAGACTATTTAAAATAAAAATTTCTAATAAATATTAAAAAATCAATTCCATGATATAAATATGAACATTCACCAAAAATTATTTTTGAAATGAAAATTAAAGATTTATCAATTTATTATTTAAATATATAATAATAAAATTAGTTATTTATCATCTAAAATATAAACAAGTTAATATTTTTTATAAAAATTTGTTTAAATTGAGAAAAATAAAATTACTAAACCTAATTTTGAATATAATTAAACTAATTAAAAAATATAAGAGTCAATTGAATCTAAATATGTACTTTATTAAATTTTAATTTTGATTTTAGGTAAAATTTGAAATCAATTAGCTAAATTAATGTATAATTGACTCAATGAAAAATTCAGAACATAATTGAAAATTTTACGATAAAATTTGAGTTTTTTTTTGTATCATTAAGTAAAAAATTAATAAAATTGTTAGAGTCATATAGTTGTATCATTGATTTTTTTTTTTTTTTTAGCTTCAACATTTTAATAATGAATACATCTACAATATTTTTAATTATCATAGTCCAAAAAAAAAAAAGATTCTCAACCAAAGAAAATCCAAAATTTAATATGTTTCTTCAATAATGGGCTTTTTTTTTTTTAATTCTCTCATAGTAGACTAGTTTCGTTTGTACCTTCTCGATGCCATATCTAGTGCATCCTTTTGATTAAATAAATAAAAGCTAATGCTTTTCAACTATGTGGTTTAGGCTCTTCACGAAGAGAAATTTGGGAAAATATATATTTTTTGAAGGTCGATACGTGGGAAAATAAACTGGACGAGACAAGTTGATACCTCCTCAAATTAATATCTTAATAATTAATAATCATTAAAATTTAATAAAATTTCAAGAAATTGATTGCATTTCAAGTACATAAATTAATATTTATACTTTCTAATAATTAACAAAATATCAAGAAAACTACTAAAAGTATTAATTAGCAGAATCAGTGTTTCTTATAAAACTATTTATTTAAAGTAGTTTATTTCTTCCTATTTATTATAATCTCGAACTGTGTATCTCATAATACCTTATATGTTATAGTATGAATAGAATTTGAAAGGTCAAGTAGAGAAAAATATAAATAAATATATCTAAAATAAAATTTTCATATCCCTTCCATTTAATTTTTAGTTGAGAATACAAATCATTTTTACAATTGTCTTTTCTTAAAAATGTATATAAATTTATTGTAAATCATAACAATAAATAATAGAATTTGTTGGCCCTCGTGCATTAAGAAAGGGGTCGAATTGGTGAGAAATTTGAATTTTGAAGAAACACACACAATTAAAAAATTAAAGAAAGAGTATAAGAAAAATGAAGACAAAAGATTTATAGTGGTTTGGATATTAATCAACCCTACGTTCACTCTCTAATTTACCAATTGAATATTTCACTAAATCACTAGTATTTTACAAACTCATACTTAATATAGTATTTAGATTCATACTAAACCTTGTAAGTGTGTTCCCAAAACTCACGCTCAAACCTTATACAAGTGTTTTACAAAAGTTAACACTAAAACCTATACAAGAGTTTTTTTAAAACTCACTATAAAATCCAAATAAGAGTTTTTTATACAAAGATTCACTCTTAAACCCAAATTTAATATATTTAAAGCTCACACCAAACTATGTACAAAGAAATAAAGAGTTAAAGTTGTGAGAATTAATTTTGCAAGAATTTTGGCACAATCAATGGTTATTCTCTTACATTGAAGTCCATTTGATGGTATATTTATAAGTTACAATCAACAAAGAGACGTTGCAAACAAAATTATGCTCAAATCTCAAAATATGTTATACAAATCTTGTATTTAATGCTTGTTAGATGAAATTCGCAGTCGAGACAAAAATTTGTAGTCAGAAAATGCATTTCATGATGAAGACAAGAAATTTGTGGTCGTTATTTCGAATTGTATCTGATGACTGGTGACACGTGGCAGTTTGACATTGGTCCTTTCAAAAATTAATCGTTGGATGTTTCTAACAGATCTCAAAAGTAACAGTCACTACTAAAATTCTCAGTCTCTACTAAAGGTTGTGATCGCTACCAAACTGTTATACCTACCGCAAATCAGACTGGAGTTTTGGCTTTCTTATTTTTCTGGTAGTCACAATCTCTACCAAAATTTGAGGTCGCAACTTTTAAACCTTAACAATACTTTTCAAAATTCGCTGTCTCTAATAAAATTCACGGTCGAGACTTTCGAAGACAAATTTTCATACTTAGAGTTTTTTGCTTTTAATAACTTTTATTCAACTTCTAATGATATTTTAACTTAATATCTATGAGATCAATACTTAAAATTGATATTCGAACCTTTTAATTTATATTGTCAATATCTAAAGAGAGTTTTGATTTAAATTTGAATAACTTAGTCTAACAGAATTAATAACTTGAATTTATATATATAGATTTTTATAAAGTAATAACCTCCACTAATTAATAAAAAATTTGACAACAAGTCATTTTAATTTAGAGAGGTTTTATTGTATTGATAAATCCGAATTCGATCAAATAATGACTAAAAAATACTGCCAATTATTACTTTGAGTCAGATATATCTAAATAATTTTTTTTAAAATCAGTTTTTTTCTTTTTTTGTCCTATTTATTTTTTCAGAGAAGGTTTTAAATATACTTATTTTATCATCTACATCAATATATTTATATAAAATCATTGTCATTTAATATACTAATATAATATACACAAATATATCAGAAAATATAAGTAATTGAAAATAATAAAATTATATTATATTTAATGGATCAGATTGAATTTACGATGAATTTTATAAAATTCATTATAATTTCAATCTACATTTTAATGTCTAAACTCTAACTCACTCAATTACATAAATAGAATAGATAATCGGGCTAAGTACCTGGTAAATCGGGTCGAGCAATCACCTTTAACTACAAGTAACGTGTTTTCAAGTACATAGGATGTAAAAATTCCCATGTTGAGGAAAGATTGTAGATTGATGACCAGCAACCTTTCCCTTCCAGAGGCAAGGAAATAATTTCCTTACTTCACTTTTGGAATAAAAAATGAATTTCTTAATTTAATTTAAAATTTGAGTTTTAAATAACTAATGAAATTTAGTAGTAATTTTAACATTTATATTATGAATTGCAACGAAAATTTAAGCTGTTGAAATGTATATAAATATTATGTGGTGAAGAATGGTTTCGGAACATGGTCGAAACACTCAACCATATATATTCAGTACAGGTAAATTTTTACCAGAGTAATTATGTCCACCTCAACAAAGCTTATATAGGAAAATTATCTCATATATATATATATATATATATCAGTGATGAAACCAGAGGGACAGCCTCCCTAGCCGTCAGCGAGATATAGAAGCGAGGCTGGACGCAGAGGTTTAACCCCTCCAGCTATGTGAGAGAAAAATTAAAGAGAGGAGGTGCAAGAAAGAAAACCCTCCCTTAAAACCTTTTTTTTTTTTTCTCTGGCCCAAAATGAGGCTGTTTTGAGTGTGAGAAAAAAAAAAAAAATTATCCCTTCTTTAATACTGTGTCATTTTAAGTAAATGGTAAAAAAAAATTTTGATCACTTACTCAAAATGATGTCGTTTTGAGTCAATGGCAAAAAAAATAAAGAGAGGCCTTAAATAGGTCTCACCCCTCCCAACCAAAAAAAAAAAAAAAAAACTCTACTCATTTGGCTTTTGCTTTTTGTTTTATTTCATTTCATTTTTTTCAAAAGAATAATAGACAATAATAAAAATTTATATCATATAAAATTAAATTTCTCTATCCATAATTAAATTAATTTTCATAAAATACATAAAATTAACTTGAATTAAATTAATTATCTTAAATATAAATATAATATCTCACTTAAATAATTAAAATTAAATTTTATTTAAATCACATAATAAATCATCTATAATTGACTACTTCTCATGACATAAAATATATCTCATATATATTTTGATTTCTCAAATTTAATAAAAAAAAATTTCTCACATGCATAGATAATATTTTTTCTCATAATTAAATACTTTACATTAAATCAATTCACATAACATTTTTTATTAAATCAACTTAATTGATAAGTTAAATAAATTTAAATAACTTATATCCTTAACACAAATTAATTAAATTCCTTAAACATTTATTTGACATTATTTATTCACATAGTATAATTAATATTAAAATCATTTAAATCATATACTCATATTAACTAAATAAATTTCATAAATATTTATTTAACATAGTTAATTTACATAATGTAATTAATATTAAAATCATTCAAATCATATACTTATATTAACTTAAACTAATGTTCATATGTTTAAATCTTTTAATCATTAAATATATTTTCTTCTTTTAATCATTAAATATATTTTCTATGTATATACTATACTAAATATTATCATGTACTCATTTAAACTTAATTTTTTAGATATAAAATATTCATTAATAGTAACTTAAACTCAATTCATAATGAATAACAATAACATAGCCTTAATGAAAATAATAATCTTTTTAACATAAAATTTTTTCCTCATAATAACAATAATAATAATCTCATTAAACACATACATCCAATCATCAGTAAATCATTAAAATTCATAGTTATATACATAAAAAAAGAGAAAAACATTCCTAAAATAAACTTTGATTATTAGAATTTCCTAAAACCGAATTCTGAACTTACAAAACGCTCTCGCCTCTCTTCAAAAATAGATTTCTCTTTTACTCTTCCCCTCTCCATCAATATCCTCATTCTCCTTTTCCCATCTCACCATTGTTAGCGACAATCGCTAATAGTTTCAAGTAAATGAGCCCCTCTGAAAATAATTTCTAGTTCCGCCATTGTTGATGATATAATTACTATATGCTATCTTTTTCAAAAACTAATTTAATCATTGAAGTTGACTTGTCAAAAACCTCTTTGACGATCTTGTCTAATTCTCTCTTATAACAAAACTTAAATTTGAAAAATCTCATAAAATTGTCCATCCATCAATATGAAAAAAAATTAAATTATTGCTTCTAAAATAAAGAGAAAAAATGAAATATTATTCTAAAAATTATATAATACGTAAGATGATATTAAAGTTGCAATTTACATATATAGATATAATCTAAATGTTAAAATGCATCTTTTCTTAAGTAAATCTCAAAATTAAACACTTTCTTAAATTCAAAAAAATAAAAAACAAAAAAATAAACTTGTGCTTTAAGGCATTAATGCATAAGAGTTCTAAGGATGTGAATGGAGAAAATAATGAAGGTAATGGGCCAAATGCATAAGTTGCCCCCTTAACTTTTTATGATTGATCACTTTAATACTTCACTTTTAATTTTGATCAATTTAATACTTCAATTTTTATTTTTAGACTATTAAACAATTATACTATTATTTATAACCAATTAAATATAACTTGTTGATGTCAGCAACTACATATGTAAGTAATGCGTTATCAATAGAGTGAAGCAATTAATTTTGATAAAGTTTGACTAAACACCCTTTCTCTTTTCTTTTATTTCTTCATTACTTTGATTTTATTTCCTTCCTATTCACCATTCTTAAATCACATGGTTCTTAGATCTTAAAACCATAATCAATGAAGAGATACAAAGATAAGAAATAATAAAAAAGCCATGATGTTGATCTTATGTGTGTTGATAATGTGCTCCTAGCTCGCAAAGTTACATACCATAAAAAATGAGCATTTTGCCTGCCAAGCGACTGAGTCCAAGTCAAGCCTTCTTGTTAGGACTTCGACCACTTCGAAAGCTATAGGGAGGCATCTACTGCCGAGAATGGATGTGGATTCTCGAACACATACAGCTCCTTCTCAAAGATTGGATTCTTAAGCAAAGAATTTGAAGCTTGTTTCGACAAGCAATCTCACCCAATCATCAATCAATTGAAAGATTCTATACTAGCAAAACATATTTAACCGGGCCTTCTCCTTACCCTACCATCAATGCAATCACTTTTCAGTAGTGTAAGCATGTCATTGACTTAACGAAAAGATTGATTGTTTTTCAATTACATCTAGTGCAGCGATTTGGGCAACGAGCATGATAATGAGGATTATTGTCTTTTTCATTCCTTTTTTCACCGTTATTTTTCTTTGCTTTCTTCATTCTTTCGTCTTCCTTTCCTTTCTTTTTTTTCTTTTTCTAAGTGCATGGTGACTCTAATGGTTGTTTTTGTTTATAAATCTCTAAATCTAGAGTAATCAGAGTGAATGAAGGGAGGATTTTGATAAAATGGTGATTCTTTTTTTGATCGCTCCTTTCCAATTTATAATATTTCTTTGGCTATCATTGATGGATTGATCTAAATTTCAATCATACTTATCTCTTTTCTTAAATATCCTTAATTTCATCTATGTTGTTTATTGAGATTTTATTATTGACATCTGTGATAATAAAAGTAGAATTATATATAATTTTTTTATATATAATTACATATCAAATTTGTTTCATTTGTCACTATGATTTATGTTTATTTCTTTCTAGGAATGGTTATTTCTTATTGAATTCTACAATATCTATATTTTGAATCTAAAGGAGGACTTTTTTTTTCTTCTTGTTTCAGATGTTGTTAGTTCTCTATATTTGTGTTGATTATAAGGATCGTTCAGAAAAAAACCTAATCCCAATTTCAATTGCATAAAAAGATTTTGATGGAAAAGAGCGGTCATACATAAAGAATGAAAGGAGGAAGTGAAGCATAACTAGTTTTTGATGTTCTTATCACTTTTGTTGGTACATTTGTTGTTGTAGTTGCCGCCACCATCCAGCCTCTAACCTTGACGGCTTTATCGTTGCCCTCCGTCAAGCCCTTTATGTTCTTCAATGTCAGCTTTGAATTTACATATATATATATATATATATATATATATATATATATATATATATATATATATAGTTTTTTTTATTTGGATTGTAATATTTGTCTTAAAATTTAAGTAATAATTTAAGGTAGATTTGAAATTTCAAATCTCAAGATGATTTTTTTATTTTTGTATTTGTAATTGATTTTTGAGTTTGAGATATATTGATTCTTTGAGAATTTTAGAATTTTTAACTAGGATTATGAAGAAGAAGAAGAAGAAGAATAATAATAATGAGATGTGAGGTTATTTTTGTTCAACTAAGTAATAATATTATAAAAATTGGCGTGCGACATTCACGCTCATCACAATATTCAAATAGGTATTTAATGAGTTAAAAATAAAAATTAAAGTGAAGTATTAAAGTGACTGATCGCGAAAAGTTGAGGGGGCAGCATTTGGCTGAAGGTAATAGAATGGACAATTCTTTATTTTGAAATTCTTAAATAAATGAAAAACTAATAGATAAAAAAATAGTTAAAATTTTTAAGTTGTGTCCTATAATCTCCCAAAATTAAGAAAGATAAGCCATTGAAATTAAAATATTTGATTTGCGTTAATTGCTATTTATATTATAAAATAACTTAAAAATAAATTAAGAGGTTAATCTCTATCTATAATTTATCGTTTAACTCTCTCTCTCTAATTGGTCCATGAACATGCTTTGTTTACAAAATTCTGTGCCTTTACTTTCCCTTGCAAATTGGTGACCATTCTGTATAACTTCATTTAACCATATATGGGAATGGGATAATTCTCACTTGCGGACTTATCACTATTTGAGAATTTGGGTAAAATTAATTATTTAAATATACCATGAAATTAATACACCAATTATATTAATAACTCAATAACCATCCTTGCTTTTCATTTCTACCCAATGGCGTATCTTATTATGGACTATTAAAATATTAATTTTTATTTATAAAATTATAATAGAATTTTAATTATAAATATAAAATATTTATACTATAAAATATATTAAATATAGATTTCTATAGACTACTATTAACTTGTGGATGGTGACAAAAAATGATGATAATAATAAGTTATATATTTATATGATTTATTTTTTATTAAAAAATTTATCAAAATCTGAAAAATAATTTTTTTCTTATTTTTCTTGAAAATAACATAATTTCCTATTAATGAATAAAATATATTTCTATTAAATTAATTTTTTAAAGGACAACAAATACCAAAAATAAATAAGTTATTTTTTAAAAAATTCTGAAAAATAAATAGTCTAATTCAAATTTCATACATGTCAAATAGTGTCAATAATAACAAAAAGATAGCATTTCGTTTTTATATTATTTATTCTTATTCTCGCGCTGTCATTCATAAAATATAATTTCAATTTCAAACAATCAAATAACATGTGTAGAAGAGATTTTTTGTATTATTATTTGAATTCAAGTTTCGAAATACTCTAAAAATATTTAAAAAGATAATCTCAATTAATATAAAACTAAAGAAAATTTAATTTTGAGAATACTATGACTATTTTAAAAAATAAAAGATAATGGATATTATAATATAATAAGTTGTTAAGCCATGCGTTGTCCTAATATTTATTTGATATTATTTATTTAAATTTATTAAAAAATTTCCAAATCAATTTTTTTGTCTCACCAATTTTAAAATATTTTGTCATTAAATTTAATAATAAAAATTATTCTATATAATTATTTATTAATTATAATAATAAAAAATAATATTTTTTAATTCAACCCTACTCTATCATAATATATCTCTCATAATTTAATATTTAAATATAAAATATTGTATTAAAAATTTAAATAATATGTAAATTTCAATATCCATAAATATGTAAAAAATATATATACTAAAAAATGAGTATTCTGAATTGAAACTCAAATAAAATTTATATAATAATCTATAATTTCAAAGTAAAAAAAGTGATAATTAATTATAAGTGTTGATATTTATGTCAACTAATGGATGTTATTTTAGACATTTAATTATTAAATTAACAATTACAAAAGAAAATTGGCCTATATTTTTAAATGACTAAAAATGAAAAATAACTTATCAAATTTCGATGGAGTATTTTAAATATTAAAGAGAAAAATACATAAAAAAGATTTAAACATAATATTTGAAAAAAATAAAAACTAATTATTAATTTGTCACTTCATGCACAAATGGTTGAGTATATGCAAGCATTGACTCAATCCGATCTCTCAAATTCCAGCAAGTTGAGAGTGTAATTGATTTAGCAACTGCAACATTAAATTTAATATTAATTATCAATCTGTCCTTAATTCAATGATTTTAAAATTATTTTTAATGCTATAAAATTTAAAGTTTAAATTTAATAAAATTAAATTATTAAAAAATTAATGATCTAAAAAAATTAAATTTTTTTTTACAAATTTTTAATTATATTTAAAGCTTTTAATTTAGTTAAATGTATCCTAATTTGTTTAATTAGTTTCAATTGTATATAAAATCAAAATCAAAATTAAGAAAAGTATATATTTAAATTATATTATACTTTTATTTAGTACAATCAGATTTAACATTAAGTTTAAAATTTAATAAAAGATGAAACTTTTATTTTTTATTTAATTTACTTTTATTTTTCTTAGTTAATTTTATCATATGATGAATTTCAATTGTATATTTAACTTTAAAAATTTAGAATTTTAAAATTTTAAAATTTAAAATATAAAATCTTTTAATCTCTCATTTTTCTTTTGAAAAATTCTCCTCTTAATCTCTCCTTACAAAAATTAATTTGATATTTTAAATAATAAATTATTTAGACCTTTTAAAATAAAATTTTCTAATAAATATTAAAAAAATCAATTCGATGATATAAATATGAACATTCTCAAAAAGTTATCTTTGAAATAAAAATTAAAAATTTATTAGTTTATTAGTTAAATATATCATAACAAAATTTTATAATTTTTAAACAATATTTTTATTTTTAATATAAAATTAATTACTTATCATCTAAAATATAAAAAATTAAATATTTTTTATAAAATTATTTAAATTGAGAAAAATAAAAGTATTATCATAAATTAGGTCTAAAGCTAATTTCGGATATAATTAAACTAATTAAAAAAGTATAAGGGGCAATTGAGTCTAAATATGCACTTTATTAAATTCTAATTTTGCTTTTAGGTAAAATTGAAATCAATTAGACAAATTAAGATACAATTGACTCAATAAAAAATTCAAAATATAATTGAAAATTTGCAATAAAATTTGAGTTTTTTTGAGTCATTAAGTCAAAAATTAATAAAATTGTTGCAGTCATATAGTTGTATCATTGATTTTTTTTTTTGCTTCAAAATTTTAATAATGAATACATCTACAATATTTTATCATATTACAAAAAAAAAAAAAAAAAGCTTCTCAACCAAAGAAAATCCTAAATTTAATTTGTTTCTCAAATAATAGGCATTTTTTAAAAAATTCTCTTATAGTATACTAGTTTCGTTTTTACCTTCTCGATACGATATCTGGCGCATCCTTTTGATTAGATAAATAAATAAAAGCTAAGAGCATTTGTAGTGACATTCAACCTCTTTATTACACTCCCATCTATAATTGTGGTGTAATATATTTAACCAAACATTCTGTGTACAGACAGAATACACCTTATGGTTGCCAACTTTTGACAGCCTTCAAGTATTTTTTTTATAATAAATTAGTTAATCAAGTAAAAGACTTTTAAAACCTTTTATCAAAAAAAGATATCATTACTTCCATTGCAACGACAACTTTGTTTAATTTTTTTTAAAACTTTATCTATAAATATTTTTCTTGTTTAAATTTTTCACTATCCTACTCCATCTCTTTTCTTCAATATCTTCTCAAATTTTCTAAAATTTCACCATTTTCTATTAATTGACAAAAAAAAAATTATACATTTTTGGTATGCAACCAAATAATCAAAATTCTTCCTATTCACAAAATCAAAATCATCAAAATTTTCAAAATTACCTAAATTTACCATATTTTGGTATGGAACCACACATGCAAAATTATGAATATCCTCCAAATTTACCCAATTGTAATCATCAACCAAATTTTCAACATTCGTCAAATATTCCATACTTGTTTCCCATGTATTCGTTGTCTGGTTATTTTAATCCATCTTGGCAAATTGTTATATGCTATGATATTATAACCTTGTCATGAGTTTTGGAAGCTCAAAGACTCCGAAGGAGTTCTGGCACTGAGTAAGAAAATGCAACACCGATAAATTCTATTTCAGACTCTCAAATACTTCCACATTCAACACAAGATGAGATCGAAAATATTACCCTCACCAGTGAACCAGTGGAAGAAATTGATGGCAAATGTGTTTCGTGGAGTATTGATGATGACAAGATGTTTGCAAGCTATTGGCTTACAATTTCCAACTGCAACATTATGAGAACTCTCAAAGTGCGAAGACTTTTTAAAAATAGGTCACTGACTACTTTAATGAGAATTGTAAATTTGGAAGAAAATTGTGAAAGCATATTGGCATTGATTGAGTTAGATGGTTAATGAATTCAACCAACATAACAACAAATTGGTTGAAGAACATCTTAACGAATGGAATGATGACCAATTAAAACTCAATGCTCATGACCTTTTTAGGCAGAATAATAAAAAGCATTTTGTATATGATCATGTGTGGCAGATGTTGAAAAATGATCCAAATGGAAAGCAAATAATTCCATATAGCATTCTTCCAAAAAGACAAAGATTGATGAAAGTGGGGCATACACTTCCTCACCCAACGTGGATACAAGCTTTGACGCCAATGAGATTGAAGTATAAGTTCACCCGGTTAGTAAAAAAGCAACAAAGAAGGAAAAGAGAAATGGAAAGTCAAATTTGAATGATGACAATTTGAATAAGGAACTTCATCAAATCCAAAACATGTTAAAACAACAAAAACAAGAAAAAATTCAAGCTATGGAAAATTTATCAAATAAGTTGGAAAGTTATACTTTATGAAGTGATTATGACATCTTGCTCAATGATACTACAAGCATGATCAAGCAGTAACTTCAAATTCATGAGCATATGTGTTCCATCCTAAAAGCTAAATAGACTATTCCCTAGTTGAATTTTAATTTTACGAACTTTGTAATTTTAACTTTATTTGTAATTTTTTTGTTATTACATTATATATAATTCTATATTTATGTGCAATTGCAAAACTAACCGCTATAAAACTAGTTGTTATAAAAATAGTCATTGTAAAATTAGTCGTTATAAAAATAATCGTTGTAAAACTCCATAATAACTAGATATTTATAAGTAGCTAGACTCCACACACATTGAAATAACATTATCAACACACTCCAAAATGTCTCAAAATCCCAATCCCTCCCTTATAGAAGAGATTAAAAAATTCTTAGTCGATGAAATGATAGATGACACTGATGAGCAAATTATGATGTTATTGAAACAGTGGCAAAGGAAAAGAAAAAATCTGAAAGTTCAAAAGTTTGTCCACACAATCGTAGGTATTACAACTAAGAGCATGTTGTCAAACATGTTTGACTTTTCAATGACTATTTCTTTGACAATTCAGTTTATCATTCAAATATATTTCATCGAAGGTTTCACATAAGAAAAAAGTTATTCTTTCAAATTGTCGAATCTCTTGAAAATCGTTCATGTATTTTCGATTGAGATTTAATGGAGCTAGTAAAATAGGACTTTTTTCGGATTCAAAAAAGCACTGCAACTATTCGATAATTAGCATAGGGAGCACCGACAGACCATTATGACGAGTATATAAAGATCACTGAAAACACAACAATTGAGTGTTTATCACATTTTTGTCGATGTGTAATTGAGATTTATGAGCTCATTACTTGAGAAGGCCGAACACTAATGATATTGAACATTTACTTCAATTGCATATAGGGTGTCATGACTTTCCTGACATGCTTGGTAACATTGACTGCTTGCATAAGCAATGAAAGAATTGCTCAATTGCATGGAAAGGGCAATTTACTCGAGGTGATCAAGGAATTCCCATAATAATACTAGAAGTAGTCAAGTCAGCAAACCTATGGATGTGACATGCATTTTTTGGCATTACAGGGTCTAACAATGACATCAATGTGCTTAACCAATCTCCATTATTTAACGATGTATTATAAAAAAAATGCTCATGACGTTCAATTTACAATAAATGATACATAATACAATAAAGGGTATTATCTAGCAGACGATATATATTCAGAGTGGACAACATTTGTTAAAAGTTTCACATATCGAAAAGATTCAAAGAGGATCAAGTTCAAGCAAATGTAGGAGGCTGCAAGAAAAGATGTCGAGCGAGCATTTGGAGTGCTTCAATAGGTGGACCGACTCACTTTTGGCACAAAGAAAAACTGAAAGATATAATGTACGTATGCATCATATTACTGTCGAGGATGAAGGAGATACAATAATAAATCGGAATGATGATGCTGAAGAAGATTCTATGATCCTTGAGAGTCAAGGTTCTGTGCAAAATTTTCACTATTGCCTTCAAAGGAATACAAAATTATATGATCGTGAAGCACATCATCAATTGCGATCCGACTTGGTTGAACATGTTTGGGAATGATTTAGAGGCAATGACAATGAAAATTAATATTTTTATATTATTACTTCTTTTTCAATTATTTTAAATTATGTGGAGTTATGTTAATTAAATCAAATATTTTAAGCATTAAGAATTTATTTAATATTTAATCACTTTTTAAAAGTAGGAATGCAAAGAGCTAGAAAAATATATATTATTTTTACTATTATTTTTAATTTTTAATTTTTCATAATATTAAAAAAATTTTGAAAAATTAAAAATTTTTTTGAAGTTAATAAATTATTTTGCAAAACTAATGATATAATTTTTTAAAAAATAAATTTATTTATATATTGAGTATATATTGTAAATTATAAAAAAGAATATGTGATTTGATTATGGATTCATACTGTTCCATTCTGTAGTGTAATTTATAGTAAAAAATAGTATAATGAAAATGAGAATAAAAAAATAATGATATGATATATGAATTATAATATAAAGAGTGTAAAACATGCTCTAATGCTTGTCAACTGTGCGGCTGAGGCTCTTTGCGAAGAGATATGTGGGAAAATATACAAGATGAGGGAACCACAAGTAGTTAAGGTCATGGGCCGACTTCGGAGTGCCTATTGATAAATCCGAATTCGATCAAATAATGGCTAAAAAATACTGCCAGTTATTACTTCGAGTCAGATATATCTGAATAATTTTTTTTAAATCATTTTTTTCTTTTCTTGTCTTACTCATTTTTTCAGAGAAGGTTTTAAATATACTTATTTTATCATCTACATCAATATATTTATATAAAATCATTATCATATTTAATATACTAATATAATATATACAAATATATCAGAAAATCTAAGTAATTAAAAATAATAAAAATGTATTATATTTAATGGATCAGATTTCATTTACAATGAATTTTATAAATTTCATTATAATTTCAACCTAAATTTTAATGTCTAAAATCTAACTCACTCAACTACATAAATAGAATAGATAATCGGATTAAGCACCTGGCAAATAGTGTCGAGTAATCACCCTTATCTACAAGTAACGTGTTTTCAAGTACATAGGATGTAAAAATTCCCATGTTGAGGGAAGATTGTAGATTGATGACCAACAAGCTTTCCCTTCCAGAGGCAAGGAAATAATTTCCTTACTTCACTTTTGGAATAAAAAATGATTAAAAATGAATTTCTTAATTTAATTTAAAATTTGAGTTTTAAATAACTAATGAAATTTAGAAGTAATTTTAACATTTATATTATGAATTGCAACAAAAATTTAAGCTGTTGAAATATATATAAATATTTTGTGGTGAAGAATGGTTTAGGAACATGGTCGAAATACTCGACCATATATATTCATTATAGGTAAATTTTTACAGGAGTAATAAAGGAAAATTATCTCTAATTGTCTATATATATATATATAGACTCTCATTTCCATGATATAATTACTATATGCTCTCTTTTTCAAAAACTAATTTAATAATCAAAGTTTACGTATCAAAAACCTCTTTTGACAATCTTGTCTAATCCTCTCTTACACAAAAAGCTTGAATTTGAAAAGTCTATTAAAATTATCCTTCCATCAATATGAAAATTTTAAATTATTACTTGTGAAATAAAGAGAAAAAATGAAATATTATTCTAAAAACTATATCATACTTAAGATGATATTAAAGTTACATTTTATATATATAGATATAATATAATGGTTAAATGTATCTTTTCCTAAGTAAAATCTCAAATTTAGATATCACCTTCTTAAATTCAAAAAAATAAAAAACAAAAAATAAACTTGCGCTTCAAGGCATTAATGCATGAGAGTTTTAAGGATTGAATAGAGAAAATAACGAAGGTGATGGAATGGACAATTTCTTTATTTTGAAATTTTTAAATAAATAAAAAAACTAATGGATAAAAAACGAGTTAAAATTTTTAAGTTTTGCCCACTAATCTCTCAAATTAAGAAAGGCAAGCAATTGAAACTTAAAATATTTGATTTCCATTAATTTCTATTTATATTATAAAATAACTCAAAAGTAAATTAAGAAGTTAATCTCTATATATAATTCATCGTTTAACTCTCTCTCTCTAATCGGTCCGTGAACATGCTTTGTTTACAAAATTCAGTGCCTTTACTTTCCCTTGAACAATTGGTGACCGTTATTCCATACTTCATTGAATTTAACCATATATGGGAAGGAAATTATTCTCACTTGCAGTTGCGGACTGTCACTATTTGAGAATTTGAGTAAAACTAATTATTTAAATATACCATGAAATTCATACACCAATAATATTAATAACCCAATAACCATTCTCGCTTTTCATTTCTACCCAAATGGCTTATCTTATTTTTATGGACTATGACAACTAGCCTTTGTTTCAAATGCTTTTTCTTTTTTTTTTGCCCTCATGGTTCCCAACATGGGCATGAAAATCCCATTTGGATAAAATGGTAATGATTTCTTCTTACGTTTTAAAACCAAACCAAAGGCATAGATAGAGAGTCATCGGAAAGAAGCATGTCTTTCAACAGACATATACAAAGGCATTGTCTATTAAGCACTTCTTTGATTGATACATGGAAACTTTGCATTTCCTGCACACTTGTTTCCCTTTTCTTCCATGATTTGCTTTAACACTGAAAAATGCGTGTCTTTATCAAAAGCATGTTCCTTTTTTTTTTTTAAAAAAAAAAAAAAAAAACTTCTTTATGGTTGTAAAGATTTTGCATTTTTGGAATTTTTCTCAATCTGCTTTATTTTTCTCTCTTCTGCCACACCATGCAAATCCCTTTGCATGAAGAAATATATATATATATATCTAACCCTCATTTCTTCTGATTCGTCAAGTCTAATGAAGACAATCAATGTCACTTTTTGCCTCTTTATAAGGATCAAAATACTACCAATAAACGTTAGCTTAAGTGACAAAAGAATCTACTGATTTTTTTCCCCTGTTGTCTTGAATTGAAATTTGCTTAAATACTGTAAAATGGTAATTTTCTACAAATTCATTAAATTTTACCCAAACAAACCTATTTGAATTTTTCCGCAAGAGAATATTACGGATAATATTCAAAAAACTTTTACTACATAAAAAAAAATACTATAATACTAAATATTACTATGAACATAATTAGAAGTAGACATATTCAGATCAAGCCATTTTTAAATTAAATTATTTTTAAATTGAATTGATAAATTCAAATTTGACTTAAAATATTTAAGTAGTTTTAATTTTTTAAATTAGACTGAATTTAGAATTTTTTTTAAAATTCAAATTGAATTTTTAAATTGAGTTAAAAATTGCACTCTGAGTAGAGTATTTAAGATTTTTTTTTTTTTTTTGGTTTGGAAAGTAACGAAAAGAACGAAAGTTGATTTTACATCTACGCCTAAATTGAAAAGACTTGCTGCTACCACAAGACTAATTAAGCTGTGTGAATATTTTGAAGGCTACTCTTTTCTTTTTAATTAGATGGACTTCTTTAATTTCCTTTTATCTCCTTTACCAAAAGAAAGACAGATCACACGGATTGGCCAGAGATGATGCAACTTGTCCCTCTTGCAGATCAGAAAACTATAGCCCATCAAGTACAAAGATAACCCTCTCCATTGATTTAGATATAGAATAACATCATGGCAAAAAGATGGATATTACAAGGTACTTCTATGAATGATGAGCCCGCTAATCAGATCTATATCTCAGCATACAAGAAGATCAATATGGTTAGGACAAATTTGGGCTTATCATGATGACAGTATCACATTTCCTTATAAGGGAAAATTTAACAAATGATCTAGTTTGAATTAGATAGCTTATTCATGACCTGAATATATACACTAATGAGTTTATACTCCAATGTGAATTAGAGTTCTATCAACAAAAGAAAAAGAGTAATATGTAGGATTAATGACCTTATACTCCAATGTGAATTAGAGTTTTATCAACAAAAGAAAAAAAGTAACATGTAGGAGTAAAAAGAGAGAGTTTGCGTTTTAATTATTCATTTGAGGTTGACTTTTTAGAGCAAAAATTTTAAAAGATATATTCATTTGAGTGTATTAAATCGATGTGATGATATACTTTTAAAAATTTTTAAAAGAAAAATATAATCTCGATGACTTAACCCTCAAAAATATATTACTCTCTGCATTAAAGAAAAAAAAAACAAAAACTTGAAACAACAATAAATAATTAAGCTCTTTCTCTTGCCAACTTTGCACTCTTCTTTTCTTGATTAATGATCATCGCACAAATATCACGCTCTATCATCAGGGGCGAACACACATTGGCCTGAGCGGGGGCTCAAGCCCCACTCATATTCTCAAAAATTTCTTATACATAATATGCTTAGTATATGTAATTTGGACTAAATCAAGTTATATATTTCATATGTTTACTTTAACATGAGCTTGCAAATATGGACTAAAGGACAATTGAAGTTTTACTTATTTATTTTATAAAATTATTAATATTTAGATACCGTTTGGATTAAATGATTTTATAAAATTCATAAATTTGAGTTAAATTTATCATTTGGCAAGCCAAAATAAATCACAATTTATAGATTTTATAAAATTTTATTTTTCACAGTCGTTCATTTTAAGGGTTTTCATTTTTCCACCTAGGAGGTGAGAAAGTATAAAATTCATTATTTTTAATGAACGATATTATAATATTTTTTATTCTAAAATTACCCTTGATAATCCATAGATTTATGTCCAAACCAAATAGTGAAAATTTCAAAATTCATTGATTTTACTATTCATGAATTTTAAATCCATTGATTTTCAAATCCATGGATTTTAAATTTCCTCAATTTAAATGAGTTTGTTCTCTAAATTTCCTTCTACACATTTGACTTAATAATTAATATATTATTAAGAGTAAAAAAAAAATCTTTTTTAAAATATTACTTTTTTTGCTTTTTCAAATCTCCATTTATTCTTTTTTTTTTTTTACTTACCCTTAAATTTCATTGATGTGAAAGATATCAATCGAATATTTTAAAATATTTCAGAAGGGTTATTATAATAAAATATAATTTTATCTAAATTATTTTTATTTTCACATATTTTATATTGAAACAAATATTATTAATTTTATTATTAGTTCTCACTCTTGTAAATCTTGCGTCTACAGCGGGCTATCACGCCTTATATTTCTAATGTAAGTCATACTATATAGTAGTATTCTTTACATAAGCAACGACATGCAAGATTCTGAAAATTTAACATGCCAAAATTATATATATCAAACTCTTTTCAACCTCAAGTACTCTCCTCCGACAAGAAAACCCACCTAAAAAGCTACGTGCTAGAAACGTTAACAACCCTTCAAGTTTCTCAATTACAATCCTTGAATTGAATATTTAAAATTATCCGATCATTAAACATCATTATTATCTAATATTGTTCGATTTCTGCATGTGGTGGTAATACAACAGCAACAACATCCATTTTTGACTATCGAAAACAAGAAAAGTTTGCATATAAAGTATTGGGTCCGAGTAAATCCTCCCTATCTCTAAAGGGGACAACTTGTACAAGGTGGTTTCTTGCATCACCACTAAGAAAACTAGAAAAAGGAAAGCCAAAGAGATATAAAAGAGTAGTCATAAGATAAGGATACTTACGTCTCAATGACTCATCAAAGTTTTTATTTGTTATTTTTTATTTTTAAATTTGATTAAAAAAGAATAAAAGAAAATTTGGTCAGATGAGCTAGCTAATTCCATTCCCTATCCATTTACCAAGTCAATTTTCCAATGACGGCCGGTCTACTAATGAAGTTATCATCATTGAATTTTCTTCGAAGGCGGCCACCGAATATTATAGCCATGTGTTTTTGATCATGTGTCATCATCTTGTTAATTAATTTGTCTCTTCCTCCAATATACTTCACAGAGGCTCTAGAACATATTTGCAACTTTATCCTACTTCATGACCAGAATCACTCTGCTAATTTGTTCTTATTAAAATTAATTGTGTCCACTCCATTAATGTTATCATTTTTAAAATATGCCCTACTCCTCTACTATATTAAAAAAATGTAAATTTAATTTGTTGCAATTTATAGGGTCATTTTAGAAACATGTAAAATTAATTGGACGTATTCCTTGAACTCTGATATAGACACAGATTCATAAACTCATGTTCCATGACCAGACCAATGACAGAACCAGCCTAAGCATTTTCTATTTTACAAAAATTGTTAATATTTAATTAAATCCTTAATCTCATTTACCAGTAGAAACCGCCATTTGTATATCTTGAATTTAAATTTATATTGTATCATGGTCTTGACTCTAAAAATAATGCATATATATGTATTTTAATATACATACAGTTAAATATCAATATATAAGTAAAGAACGAGTATATGCATTTTATTGTACATTTAGTTTAATATTATTATATAAGCAGTTAAAAATCAAATATATATACAATACAATATAAACCTATAAAACAATGTAGACACATCACCATAATATAATTTGCATATGTGTAGCAGGTAACTGGGCCATATAAACTTATAATATCATTTGCTGGATTATGAAGAGGAAATCATTACCTTAATATAGATTGGCAGTTTTTTTTGTCGGATCAAACTGTTAAAAAAATTGATCCAAATTCGATTTGAAAAAAAAAAATTGAAATAATTCAAAAATTTTCAAATTAAATTTGATTTGACCCAAATTTAACTTTTAAGTCAATTTGAATTGATTTGATATAGACTGCACTGGTGAATCAGATTAAATCACCAATTTAAATTATAAAAATATTTAAAAATAAAAAAAATATTTTTTTATTTTTAATTCTATATTAACTTAATTCAATTGATAATTTTCATTATGTATAGTCATTTGCTTAAAAATATAAATTATGTTTAATTTACTAAGTATTGAAATGAAAATAAAAAATTCTAATTAAATTCCATTTATATAAAATCTATCTAACTAAAAAATTATTTTTTAAAAATTTATTTTTCTTAATAATTATGAGAAAATATCATATAAATAATGCAAAAACTAGATGGATATTTTAGAATATACTTAAAAAAGTGAATAATAAATGATCCGATCCGACTCGAAATATTATTTTTAAAAGCAAATCTAAAATCCAATTTGAAATTTTTTCCATATGCAATTCTAATTTAAATTATTAAAATATTTAAAATTTATATAAAAATTTTAAAAAATATTTTTATTTTTAATTTTGTACAAAATTAATTCAACTACTTGTTTTTATTATATATAGAAGTCTTTTGCTTTATTAAGAGCTTAAAAGAAAATAAAATTTTGAATCAAATTTTATATAGGTAAAATCTACCTATTAAAAAATAATTTAAATAATTTTTAATAAATTATAAGAAAATATTATATAAATAATAAAAATTCAAATATATTTTTTAAAAAAGAATAAATAATAAATAATATAATCTAAAATATTATTTTTAAGAATAAATTTGAAATTCGATCGACTTAAAAATAACTTGAATGAAAAATAACTCAATCCTAAATTACCCGGCCAGACCTATTTCGCACTGTACTTTAATATGACTAGCAACTAATTTGCACATGGGTGCACTTATTATTACGTGGAACTAAGCTGCAATCAATGAGCTGCTCTCTTCTTTTCTGACATAAAATGAAAAATCCTGCTAATTCGGAATATGCATATTGTTGATAAATCAGAAAATTTATGATTTAGTTTTGTAGCTTTTAAATATAGAAATCTCAACAAGTTTGAATGAAATTTCAGCCAAAATTTGAAAGCTTTTCTATCTCGTAGTAATTAATGGCTTAGGACTTGAAAACAAATAAACCAAATTGGATCTGAACATGAATTTTTTTTTTTTTTTTTAAACAAAGAAAGTCATGTCCTGGAGTGGAATAATGGCTCATTAGAGATATTGGTCATTATTCGACAGAGAGCATAGCATAAAAGTAGAAGAATCAATAGAAATAAATGAATAATAAAAAGTAGAATCCCTGGTTATTGCTCATAAATTTTCTCTGCCCCAAATTTTGGGATCGTTTTGTTGCTTCCCCTCTCCCATATATAATTCCACATGCACTCAACAGTAGTGGGAGTTCCATTTTGGACTTTGCTTTTGCCTGAAGAAAGTGGCCAGGGTACTTTGGTCATAAAAAAAATTTAGGAGCTGGAGTGGGTTGCAAAGAGGCAAGCAAGTCCAGAAATAAAAGCCATCATCCTATGCAAGAAAATGACAGAAAACATAGAGTACCCATTTAAAACCAGTTAAGAGGTAAGAGCTATATCCAAAGCACAAAGGCAGCAGCATCAACAAGGAAGCTAAAACCTCTCCACCTGCAAACAAATATTCAAACAAGCGAAGAAAAGAATTGACAATAGTTCCCCTTAACCCTTCTCCCTATCTCTCAATCAGAAATTCTCAAGACTAACGATTTCTTCTTCCTGTCTCTTCATGGCGACATGTTTTACCAACAATATTGTCATTGTCCCAATTTTTCTCCTATGGTATCTAACAGGTAGCCTTTTAAATTTTTCATCCTGTTTTTTTTTCTCCCTATAGTTTCCATATTTTCATTGTCTAATTTAATTTCTTGCTTTGATGATCAATTTCAGATTATGGTTTTCTACAAGGAGTAACATGTGTTGGGATCAACTATGGGCAGGTAGGCAGCGATTTGCCACCACCAGAGAAGGTTCTTGATCTCTTAACTTCCCTTAAGCTAACCAAAGCAAGAATCTATGACACCAATCCTCAAGTTCTAACAGCATTTGCCAATTCTCATGTTGAACTTATTGTCACAGTAGAAAACCAAATGCTACCTGTTTTGGTGGACCCTCAACAGGCCCTTCAATGGGTTACTACCCAAATCAAGCCATACCTTCCGGCCACAAGAATCACCGGGATCTTGGTAGGAAATGAGGTCTTCACCGATGATGACGCCACATTATTAGCCTATCTAGTTCCAGCCATAGTAAACATTCATGGTGCATTAGTTCAATTAGGCCTAGGTAGTTACGTTCAAGTCTCAACACCCAATTCTTTATCTGTTCTTGCCCAATCATTCCCTCCTTCATCTGGTAGTTTCAAGACTGAAGTCTCAGGTGTCATGTCACAATATTTGCAATTCTTGTCAAATTCGAAAGCACCATTTTGGATCAATGCATACCCTTATTTTGCTTATAAGGATGACCCTAATAGGGTATCCTTAGATTATGTGCTTTTTAACCCTAATTCAGGTATGGTTGACCCCTATACCAAGTTACACTACGATAATATGTTATATGCTCAAGTAGATGCTATTATTTTTGCTATGGCTCGATTGGGTTATAGTGGGATCGAAGTTAAGGTGTCAGAGACTGGATGGCCATCCAAAGGAGACCCAGATGAGATTGGTGCAACAATAGAGAATGCAGCAATGTATAACAGGAATTTGTTGAGGAGACAATTGGAGAATGAAGGGACACCTTTGAGGACCAATATGAGGCTAGAAGTTTATTTATTTGCATTATTTAATGAGGATATGAAGCCTGGACCAACATCAGAGAGAAATTATGGTCTATATCAACCTGATTGCACCATGGCTTTAAATGTAGGATTGTCTACCCTTTCAAGTTCATCATCAACCTCTTCAACTACCGTTTCTCTTACTTCCTCTGCCGCCAAGGTAAAGCCATAGGTTTATAGTATTATATCTTAAATTTCCTTATCAAAACATATATTTTAGGTTAAATGAAATTTTACACACAAATGTAGTAGTAGGTGGACCACATAGAGGGGAAAAAGAAGTGTATATATCAACGTCGCTCATGAAGTGAGCAACTTGTATATATATTGTTTTATTAATTCTTCCATTAATAAAAGTCCTGCTATTCACATTAGAAAAAGTCTAATTTTCTTTTTTCTTCTTTCTTTTTTTGTTTTTGTTGTTTTCTCCTTAAATGGGAATTCACTGTGTAACAGGCTTCAAACAAAGAATATCAAAGCTTGGTGCACTGGATGTTTATGTTTTTGCTGACCTTCCAAGTTGTTATGAGAAGACCATATTAAGCAAAATGGTGTCCCAATTATGTATATATTTTTCTACATATTGCATTATGGTAAGCATTAAACGTTGGGGTCTTTTCCCCTTTTGTACTTCGCAGCCACAATCAAAACTACATAAAACAACAAGACCCGAGAAGACATTAGTTGAAAAACTGTTGACAATTCTTGCTTCATCAACATTCTCCACAAATGAATCTCGATCAAGGAATTAACTCATCTTCTCTTTAGAGGAGGCGGGAACAAAGCTAGCTAGCTACAATATCCATTTTTACGATGTAATGTTCTTGTGAGAATTTAATCTGAAGAGAATTATTCTCCCAATTTACTTTGTTTCTCATCAATGGTATTGTTAGGGCATAGTTATGCATATATAAAAGTTATTATTATTATTTTTTGTTTGTCAATCTAATCTTATTGGTCAACAAGAAAGCCACCTCTCTTTCTCTCTCCTTCTATACTTTTGGACGTGGAATCCATAACTGTCGCTAAATATATTAAGATTTCTCCAGTTTGCTTTTCTTTTTCTTTTTCTGCCCTATATA
Organism: Omphalea diandra; assembly: GCA_949677035.1. Classification (NCBI taxonomy): domain Eukaryota; kingdom Viridiplantae; phylum Streptophyta; class Magnoliopsida; order Malpighiales; family Euphorbiaceae; genus Omphalea; species Omphalea diandra. Next base: position 68,128 of record CATIWR010358061.1, read on the forward strand.
TTACTACAGAAATTAATATATATTTATAGAATAATAATCACAATACAATATATACAAATAAATACATATGAAATGTAGGGAAATTAAATTAAAGTGTAAAAGGTTAGGTATTTGTTTTGTTCTTTTTTTATCCGGAAGCAAAAATTGGGCGGCTCCGCTTTATTCCTTTGGAGGATATACCGTCAACAATGTGTCATTTTGGCATCCCTTTGGCAAAGGTGCTTTTGGCTTGTTTTTGCTATTTATGTTTCACTTTCTGTGTTGTAGAAGTCATAGATCATGAGGCAGACAATTTATGCTCAGCCTTAGTTCAACCTTATGCGGATGGTCTCGCTGTTTTATATCACCTAACGTGGTGCACATGCACCCCAACAATTCCCATTGGAACCCCACCAACAAAATTCTTCAAAAAAAAAAAAAGCAAAAAGAAAAATTTAAGGAATCACATTAAGGAATAGGTTTTTTCTTTTTTTTTTTTTAAATAATCCAACTTCATGTTTATAGTGTTTATTGTGATAGATTTCTATGATATCAAATATGAACAATTAACTATCACCACCAAGAAGTTAACGAGTTCATAATTTCATTAATTATGTTTTAGAAGATTTTGTACATTGTTGAATACTGAGTTTGTTGAAAAATGGAACAACTTACACATAAGAATGGAGAGTTTCTAATTTTTATATTACATTATGTGTTTTGGTTAACCATATATGATAACTAGTGTAATTTTAAATATTTATATAATAATTTCACTAATATAAAATTATTTATCATTTTAGATAATTTTTATTTTTGATAACTTATTATAAATAATCAATAATTTATACACATAATTTAAAGTTTTATACAACAATACTCTATATATATAGAGAGAGAGAGAGAGAGTAAAATTCACCGAAATATCAGTCCAAGCACGCTATTTTTCGTTTACACACCAATGGAAGGAAATAACTGAAACAGACATGGGAATGGTTAATTTATGTGAAACCCTCAGTCAAGAAGAAGTTTTGGTTGTGGAGTACTACTGGAAGATAGTTATTGTATTCTCTAGGCATTAATGTATTTTGTAGGCTTTTCCATCGGTTAATGACGTGTTGGGGTCTCATGATGCACACCGGCATATGCATTTGAGTCCTAATACATCTTAATCCACATTAATAACTTTTTCTCATACATATAGCTTAAGTTCTTGCTTCTTGAATTAATAGTATCAGGAACAAATTTGACACGACTCTTTTCATTCAATTAGTGACAACTTATTTCCCTGTTCCAATGTCTGCTCGCCTTTGTGAAAACACAATTTCTATCAAATATACCAAATATTTAGTCAGCCATGTGAACTCCTCAAAAACTTTTAAGCGTGATCACACATTGTTCCAACTGGATGTGACTTTTTTCTGAATTTTCACTAGTCTTAAGTTGATACATGAACATGATTATAGTATCTTGTTAACATTTATGTGGCCAAATATTCACATGGTAACTTTTAATCCATTAAAAATATTTAAAGATTTGAAATATTGATTGTGAGATAGAAACTCAACCGTCGTTAAATTGCACTAAGTTATTAATCCAATGGTAAGAATTCACATGCATACGTGATATAGTGCCTATATATAAGAGCTCCGGTTTAGCTAAATTACGTAGTAATGTAACCAAACAACCGAAAGGACAAAGTTTGAGTGAAGAGAGAACTGTAGCAATAGCTAGAGGACTACAAAAGTAGAATCCTTGATAGCCTTTGGTGATTTTGGATGTTAAAAAAAAAAACTTGATAATGCTTGTCAAAAGATAATCAACTAAGGAAGTCAAAAAGATCAAAAAGAAAAAGTTGTTTGACGTAACCAATCCTTAGTTTATACTCCTCTGTTTTTTTTTTTTTTAATCCGTGGTTTTGGAAAATTTGTTTTCATGTTTAAATTCCCTCAGTTTTTTTTTAATCCGCAGTTTTAGAATATTTTATTTTATTTTATTTATCATTTAAAAAATTAATAAGGTATTAATATTTTAATTTTATCTTTATTTTTATGAAAAAATAATAATTAAACTGATACTTTTAGTATTATAATCAAAGAGTGATCATATATAATACTAATAATTATTATTATACTCTCTATCCCAAAAAAATTGTCGCCATCAAATTTTCACATTATTTAAGAAGATACATTAAATGTTTTACTGACTTATGTATTTTTATATCTATACTCTTAATTATATTAATGAGACAATAAATATAGTTTACCTAGCTTAATAATTAATAAGTATGAATTATAAAAAAGCGATTATAAATATTTTTTTATCTAATAAGATTGAGCATGTGTTTTGAGATATTCTAAAAAAGAATAGCGGACAATCTTTTTGAGACGAAGAGAGTAATTAAAGTTGTTTAATAAATTTCTTAATTTTTATACAATTATTTTTAATCACACACATTAAAAACGCATGAAATTTTTGGCGCACAGAACTCTAGAGAATCTATGGAGTTTCTTTTGCATATATGTTATCCTTTCCTTAATTTGATTGTATTTTATACCAATCGCATGTTAGTGCTCCTCATCTTATGGCTAAAAGTGAAAGCCTACGATTGTTTAATCATCCATGATATGGCTTGTTTAATTTCTTATCATTTTATGTTTCCTCAAGTGATTATTGACAATTAAAAAAATGCCACAAAATTTATGATTCTTATTGCAATGAGAAAGTCAATGTAAAGTATGATTTTATGTACCATAGATTAGGGTTTGCAATTTTTAAAATTGCAGTTTTCATATAGCACACGACTCAATACGTAATTGGGAAGATTTGGATTAGGTATAATAGTGTTTGAATTATAAAATAACTAATTAATTTGTGATACATTAGTGTATGAACAAGTTAACTTGTCTAACTCGTATTCATATGATAAAACCCGTTTAGTTAATTAAATTTATGTGTTAATACATAACTTACTTGGCCCAGTAAAAGTCATTTAATTTATATTGTAAATTAATTTATTCTTGAATTTTAAATTTAAGTTTTGTTTTAATAGTTAATTTAATTAAGTGGGATAAGGTTTTAAATTTAATAGAAAAAGCATGTAAGGTAAAATATATTTATTATCTTATTAATATAATTAGAGATATAGATGAAAAAATACATGAGTTAACAAAACATTTAATTTATTTTATAAACAACGTGTAAATTAAAAAATGACAATTTTTTTAGGGTAGAGAGAATAATTCCATCAAAATTGAATTTAGCAAATTCGTAAAGAATTAAATTACTGATATAGTTCTAAATCAATAAAAATGTAAATTAATATATTAAATTGAAATCACGGTAATTCTCAATATAAATATAAAGAGTATAAATTATTCTAAATATTAGAAAAAGTAAAATTCAAATTTATGCCTTTAGTTTTTTTGTTGAAATCTTATAGAAATATTTGTATCTTTATAGTGATAAATAAGATATATAAAAAAATTTATTTTTCAAAGACAATTTGTTGATTTATTATGGCTATATAGGATAAATTGATAAAAAAAATATTTTAATATGTATTGGCTCAAAATAATTTTAAGTTAAAAATTTTTTTACTTAACTAAGCTGAATTTTTTAAATAATAAATAAACAAATATATCAAATAAATTTAAAAAATAAATACTTAAAATTTTAATTTTAAATATTAAATTAGATTATCAAAAAAACCTCTTAGCATAAAATTGAGATTATCTAAGAGTGTAAACTATAATTTGATTCAAGCTATTCCTTTCCAATATCTCGATGCGAAGAGTAATGTCCAGTTCGTGATTGGCATGGCCCAGTCTATTTCAAGACTAAATAAAACTGGCCTAATTCAAAACTCACCAGCATAATAATTTCTGATCAAAATGGAGCTTCCCTCTGCTTTTGGGGAGCGGTTAGAGGAAATGGAACGCACTCGAAACCAACGCCTGTCTCTCCTCCAGGTATCTAACTTCGGCCTCCCCCCTACCGAGAAAAATAATATAACGAAACTATAATCTATTTTTGCAGGCGGAGAAAGAGCTGCAAGTTAGCAAGTCACAAATCCTGGCCTCGAAGCTAGCGGATATTCGGTCGACTGAGCAACGGTGTTTTGTGCTGGACCGCAACGTCGCGTCTCAAAGATTCAAAATCTTGGCTCTAAGATCTGAAATCGAAAGGCTGGATTCTAAATACCAGGCCGATTTACATCAACTCAGGTAATTAATTAATTAATCAACTGCTGTGAAAATTGGATTTCTTTTTGAGCAAAGATAATTTTAATTGAAAATTAAGGGTTCTGAGAAATGAGGTGGAGGAGTTAGAGGAGGTGGAGAAGAAGAAGGCTGAGTATTACGCGGTGAAAGGAATTGAAATGAAAGAGTTCAAGGAAAATGTGGAGAATTTTGTCGTGGCATGTAAAATGCGTGTTAGTGAATTGAGGACACAATTGAATGAGGTAACTCCACGTGTCATCTCTACATTAAGCTAAAACGATTAATCTGAGTATTGTTATTGTTATTTAATAACTTATTATGTATTGTTTCAGCTGAATTCAACACTTATGAAACTTCAAGGGAGTAATAGTAATGGGTATTTGACTAATAGTGAGATAGCCGATGCAGAGATGAGAAAATTAGAGCTTCTTGCCATAAAAGAGCGATTAGATAAACTTTTGGGTTTGAATTTCCAAAGACGATCACAGCTGGAAAAGCAGCTTCGAAATCTATTGGAGGATAAAAAATCAAGGCAAGACTGTAAATAGAGGTGTGATGTGGGTGAGTCAAGTTGGCTGTGTGTAAGGCAGGGGAGGGGATAGTGCATCACATTACTACTAACATCTCTACAAAATGAGGTGTGAAGTGAATCAGATTTCTTTCCTATGTTTTGGTAATCAAGTGCAGCAGCTTTTGATGATCTCAGATGGAGTATAGTGCATCGATCTCTTAGGATTTAAGCATTTGTTCCAAGTTCCAACCAGTGCTAACGATTATGAAAATAACTAATGGTGATAAAAATTCATGAGATTTAATAGACTGAATCAAAGTTGTAGACTATGTAATAAAAAGTAATAATTCTTATTATATTAGTAAAATTTCTCACCATATTGATAGATGAAAGAAATTGAGATTGAAAGCTGACGTGAGAATCTAATGTGTTAGCTAGTTTAGTTTAAAGAAGTTCACTAATTAGTAGTATGATTGTTAGCGTTCCATAGAAAACTACGATCTCTTTCGTCTGGACTAAAGCTATTAATTAAATAATGGAGTTGTCGATGTTAAAACAACTCTCCTTCAAAATCTCAAAATATGAAATAAGCAAAATTTCATACATTACAAACAGGAAACATTCATTGAGTGTCCAACTGATGGCCATCGTGTAGGAGATCATAATGTTAAAATCCTGACATTTCTCATCACTGGAAAAAGATTTCAATTGTATCAAAGAAAAACTCCAACAATTGCCAACAACTCAACTTTGGTTAAAGAAATTAAAAGCCCAACTCTGTCTCTTGAACCAGAAGTGGGCTAGTGACTACAGAGCCCATGATACTACCAGTAAAAAAGAATTTCACTGACAGTGGCAGCAAATTATATCATAAACTTAAATTTATATGTCAAATATATATATATATATGATCTTAATTATATATACATATTAATATTGAAATAAATTTACATTAAATTTATATATAGTAATATCAAATATTATATATATTAATTCTTAATTACATTTAAATTCAAGTTTATAGTGCAATATAAACTTAGGCTGACTTCAGGATATTAGAATTTGGACACTGGCCTTATCTTCCATCGCTCTGGAACCTTCTTAATGAAAAAGCCCTAAATTATTTGCAAATAGAAAGATACAAAGATAAACTCCCGGATTTGCCCCTCGAGTTCCCGGACTGGAGAGATTCCAGCACTTTCCACACACATTTCCCTTCTACTCTACAAAAGCCGCACTTGCTGTTGACGAAAATTAAAGAAAGGAAAAATGGCGGATGAGTTGTCAATGGATTTGGAGGAGCTAAGGCAGCTGCAAAGCATAGCGAAGAGGCCAAGAATCATCTCCCTCATCTCTTCTGAGATACGCAACTTGGAGAAGGTTAGTTTCTCTTTTTCTTGGTTCTTGAATCTTTTCTTTGGTTAGCGTTCTTGATTCTGTATTATGAATCTTGATTATGTTATGTGGGTGAAGAAGCGGTTTCCGATACGTCTGAGTTAGCAGTAGTCGCAGTTGTCTGTAATCTGTTTGTTTGGTTTATTGGTCTTTATGTATGCTATTAGCCGTGGATCTCCTACACTAATTTATTTTTATGACTTTCTTTTAGATGGGTATTGTGGTTTTGTTTCATCACATTATTGCTTGTGTTGGACTTTCAAAATGCTCATCCTTCGTAGTTTCTGTTTATAGAAATTGGATTTTTGTGTCTCCCTCAACCATACTGGAAATGAAAGAGTGTTATTTGGTTTGCTAGTGGTTATTCTTTTAATAGATTGATATCAAACATCTTATGGTTCAACCAATCCTAGGTCAATGGGACAGACCTCTTGGGGTTCTTGCATTTAGCTTGTGATCTATCATTAAATTGCTCTTTACTACCCTTGTAATGTCTAGTTGTCAAAGGAGCCTGTTTCTGTGCCTGTTTCAACTCCGACTCCAACTCCAGTTGCGACTGGTGTTAAATTGCCATCTACGTCTGCACTGAATTACGTTGCGCTTGGATCTTTCAGCTGGGATCAGGATAATGAAAAAATCAAGGTAAATTTGTTGAGGAAAGCTATTCATTAAGCCTAAAATTTAGGCATGAGATGTTTTGAATTTCTTGCACACTGATTGGATAATTCTATTATTGTTCTGTCGCATTTCTATCTTCTGCAGATATATGTCTCACTGGAGGGTGTTGAGCAGGAAAAGATTGAGACAGAATTCAAGCCGATGTCCTTCGATGTCAAATTCCATGATGTCCAAGGAAAGAACTACCGATGTGCCATACCAAAACTTAACAAGGAGATCGTACCAGAGAAATGTAAAGTGGTAGTTAAGCCTACTAGGGTTCTCATAACTTTGTTGAAAGCTTCCAAGGGAAATTGGTTGGACTTGCACTTCAAAGAGGACAAGGTGACGACTTACGTGAATGATTCTATTGCATTTTGAGGATTTTTCGGCTAATTATATTCTTATCCCTTGATATGACAGCTAAAGCCAAATCTGGATAAGGACCGAGATCCCATGGCTGGAATTATGGACTTAATGAAGGTAGAGTTTTCTTCATTTCTAGATAAGTTGCACCAGCACATACATTGTTACTTGAGCGTATCTGCGTTCAACATAACTCTGTGAATAATGCTAGATGTTCATATTTAGAAAAGTATAAAGCTCACTGTTTTTATTGATGTATACACTCTTTTGTCTTATAGAATATGTATGAGGAAGGTGACGATGAAATGAAAAGAACCATTGCGAAAGCATGGTCCGATGCAAGATCAGGCAAAGCAGCTGATCCTTTGAAGGGCATTCCCTAAGCTGATTTGGAATTCATCTAAGAACTTGTTCTTTTTTGTTCCTATTGTCATTGTAGGCAGTGTTACATCTTTACATGTTTCAAAAAGCAGAAAGATTGTCGAATGATGCTTTGTCCCTAAAGATGTTATGGAATGTAGATTGCCTTCCAAATTTGATGTCTCTAATTAGCATCTGGTGTTTGTCATACCTTTTGTTATATGCATGTTGTTTAGTGTTGCGTGTAAATAGGTTTACAAGCCACCAGCATGTCCTCCATGAAAGTATAGAACATCTTTCAATTATCTATGCCTGGATAATGTAAGAAATGATTGCTTATAATCTCCATTAAATCTTAAAATTACATCTAATATCAATTGCTTGTCTTACTATTCTGGCTAAGATCCAAGAACTGAACTTTTATTCTTGTAGTAATTGATTACTTACCAAAATATTTCCATACTATATTTTGTACTAAATGTGTAATATGATTGATTATAACTAATTGTTAAAATGCCCAAATAATAAATGTGTAATATGATTGATTATAAAAAAATATGTTTGTACTAAATGCGTAATATGATTGATTATAAGTAATTGTTAAAATGCCTAAAAAATAAATTCTTTGAATAAAAATTAAAAATTATTAAAAGAACAAAAAAAAATGTTTTAGTTAATGAATTTTTAACTAATATAATCATGCATACAAGTGAAAAATATAGATCAAAATTTTTATTTTTCACTATATGTATAAAATCTTGGAACAATAAAAAACTACTTTTAAGTAATTTTTTATTATAAAATAGAAAAAAGCGAACTTTTTAAATTTTTATATAAAGAATTATTTCAACTAAATATTGGACTATTTTTCTAGTTTTATAAAATAATTTTCTAGAAAATAAGTTTTATTTTTCACTATTAAACAAAGTTTTAATATCTAAGTCTTATTTCTTTTGGATCTAATGATTGATTTTATATTATATGCTTAAGATTTTTTTTAAAAAAAATTAGTTATTGCTTATTAAAAACACACTTAATGACTAGTGTTGAATTTAATGGTTTAAATTTTATAAATGATTAATTATATTCATCTAAATATGGGAGGATTTAAATATATAAAAGTGATATATTTCGACACTCTAAATGAAATACAAAATACATAGATGGCTCAATTATTAGATGGATTTGTCAACAACAATACTAGGAGTTTTTTTTTTTTTTTTGTACTAAATTAAATTTATTATTTTTAATTAATGCATGTAATTAATTATGATCTTAATAGTTATTTTTGATAAATCTTTAGCATTGTTTGAGTTAAGCTCTTAAAAATTATTTATGATAAATATTTAATCATTTTATTAAGTTAATATTTTAATACATAAATAATTAAATATTGTTTTACATAATTAAAAAATTATAAAATGATTAACTAAAAATATAGAAAATAATATATATATATATATATACACACACACACACACACACATATAGTACCAAAAAATAATTTAAAATTATTATTTATTTGCATTAAATCAATAAACAAATAAAAATAAATTAATTTTTTAAAATTATTTGTTTGATTTTCTTATATATTAAATACAATATAATATAAAAATATAAAAGAATAAGATAAATTTTCAACTATAATTTTATAAAATTTTTATACTAGCAATTAGTATATATAATTAATTTTGATCTAAAATTAATTTTAAATAAATTATTATCATTTTACACTTAATTATTTATTTAAGATAAAATTTAATATTTATTAAATTAATTATTTGACACAAAAATGATTAAAATTTATGTAAAATTACTTAATTAAAAATATTTATAAATAAAAATATTACAAATTTATAAAATAAATAACTAAAAAACATAAGGCTAAAAAATAATTTCTATGTCTTGAAAATAAATATTATTTACTTAATTTTATATTTTATATAAATATTTTGTTTTATTTCTATCAAAAACTTATTTTTAATGAGTATTTATCATTTTTTAAAAAACTATATTAATAACTTAATATTTTTAATAAATAATAATATAACATATTTTTTATTTTGCCATGTGACAAGTAAATTAATAACAAAATATTTAATTTTCTCAATTAGCCAAAAAAAAGAAAGCATAATATGTTAAAAAAATTTTACATAAAATGATTTTCAAATTTTAATAATATAAAAATTCTTCACATTCATGATAATCAATATTTGGTTTTCTACATAATAAAAAATTAAAAAAATTAAAAAGAGAAAAAGCCAACAAAAAAATAGAACCATGAATTTTTTCTACGACATTTATATTGTTATTAAAATTTATTATACTAAATTATAATTTTGTTATTTTTTTAATTTTGTTAGACAATTTCTTGAATATGGAATAGTATTATAAATTAATAATAAATTTTAATTATTATTTATATATTAGTTTTAATTAATTAATTTAAAATAAATATTAAATTTATTCAGAATTTATTACCAACCAGATGTTTTCTTAAACTCAATGATTAAGCAATGCAGGTCACGAACTGCAAAATGCAATATGCAGAGAACCAGGGATAGATCAGAAGGGCATGTAAAATTCATCCCACTATTACTTCCAAGAATTGAGAAGTGTCCACTTCTTGGTCAAATATTTAACAAAAAGCAAAATTGAACCTCAAATGAAAACAAATTTGCTCATCAAAAGAATAAAGGAATGTGCTAATCAACTGAACGCGGCAGCTGCACTCAAAAACCAAGGAATTAGGGAACAGAGTATCTGCTCGTGATCCTGAGTACCACAGACCATACAAATTAAAAATAATGGATGACTCCTGAGATCAAACTAAGACAATTATAGGCTTCTCACACACTGATCTAGACTCATTACGGTAACAAAAGAAGACAATCCTAACATCTGACTATGCATTTAAACTTTGGAAACATCAGACGGTGAAACATTTTTTATAGAAATACAATGCGTGCCTTCATTGGAGTATTTGACTACCATAGTCTGCATTAAATTTTTCATAACGGTGGATGTGGAGATGTGCTGACGGTCTAGTATTCTTCAAAGCTATCTCTGTATCCTCAGATGTGACTGGCCCAACTTTTGGTAACTCTGTCAGCCAACTATAAATCTTCAGTTTATGATTATTCACCAAAAACAAAATTAAATAAATGTTCTCCATCTATGACAGTAAAAAAAGGATTCCAAGACAGTCTGGGATGTAAATCAGTGCCCACAGAAAGATTACAAAATCAATTGCTTTACAAAGCATCATCTTTGATTCTGTTTTTTTATTTTATTTAATTATATGCCTCCCCCTTTAGGGGCAGAAATCTGTCTCACAAAATGTAACGTGTGCTCCACTTATTAGATGCATTCTTTGTGATTTCACAGTTATCTAAGATGTCAGTATGGATTGCTTACCATCCTCCGGCACTATTTCCTGTCTATCTTCAAGAAGCACCATCAGCCGTCTTAGAGGAAGCATGGCAGCTTCTTTGCACACTAATCGAATATCTGAACCTGAATAACCTTCTGTTCTTTCCACTAGTAAATCATAAGGAAGCATATTCTGATCAGGTTGTGATGGCAGAAGTTCCTCAAACATCTCTCTTCTTGCCTCAGGTTCTGGGAGAGGTACAAGGATCTTTGTTTTCAGAGTCATAGGAAAACTATCTAACTGCGACACCATCAAAAATTGACTGACTGAATTAGTAGCAACGAGCCATCAAACAAAGAACGTCAAGTGGATAAAATAACAATGAGAACCACAAGAGGCAAGAGGTAAGACCCACGAAAAGTACACCAAGCATGACTACATCGTAATTTAGCAAGCTAATATATCTATACGGAAATCCAAAGTTTCTTTCTTCCATTTTCTTTTTTCGTCCATGACAGAAACTAAATGAACCACAATTGATAATCCATAACACTTGAAGTAATATCTTCACTTTGCAAGAAACACCTTGCAAATTCTTATTTGCATGAATCAATCTCCACAATATACATTTCCTGGATTCAAGAACTAGTGTCTCATCCTTCCAAGACCTAACTGCTACTATCCCATGCAGAGCAGTGCAACCTCTGATTATGAACAACAGGTTCGTGATATGGCCTTATGTTATGACTGAGTGCAACCCTATGTGCTCATAGTGTCACTTGCACTTTGTACTAATTTAATCAGCTGGTCATGCAACATCTAAAAACTAGTGAACCTAGTCATTCTATTTCACTATTTGGTCCTTTTGTAAATAATAGCTGAAAATAACAAAGGATACTCGCTTCTCCAAACGCCTGAGCATGGCTCCATCCAACTCCCAGGGAATGTTTGTTGCCGCCAAAACAAAAACAAGCTCATTTGTCTGTGTCAAACCATCCATCTGCAATCTAATCCAAGCAATTAATTTCTTGAGAAAATAGACTGAAATCATAAATGTTTTCATTTCCAAACCAACAGAAGGATTGGATTTAGAATTCAATTTCATACAATACTACATATAGAAGTAATGAAAATGCTCAAATGTTACCAATAACTATGACAATGAAAGATAAAATCATAGAACAGTATCAAAGATAATGCAGCAGGACAACCGTTTCAAAACAAATTGAGCTACAACATAATATTGATGTTGTTAATTGGAAAGAAACAGAGTAATTAGTAGAAACAGTAGTGCATTCATCTTCTTCCGCTATACTCTCCCTGTAATTAGTGAAAGGGACAGAGAAGCCTAAACGGTGAAAGAAAAAAGGGGGAAAAAAAAGAGGTACTCTTATGGTAGTATTCTGGTGGATACTGATGAGATGAATGTTTTGCAATCAATGTCAAATAAACACACATGAAAGAAATTCAGCAGAAGCACAAAAATAATTGTTTTGGGAGCTGAACCTCAATTAAGGTTATGTTCATTTAACATTAGCTGGGGATGAATGTGAAGATAAGAAAATCAAGATTGAGATTTCAAAGAAGGTACGATTGCTATTAGTTAACAAACAAACAATTGCTATGATAACAGATGTTCCAGCAGCCATTTGCAAAATGCCAAGAAAATGGCCATTAGGCAGCTTGGTTCCTTTTGATGGGAAAAGCTCATTGTTTCAAAATAAATCTAATGAGCCACATGCAAAGACAAAGGGTATACAGATGAGAAAAAGGGGAAAAAGGAAACAAACATCACCTGTATAAGTAGCTCAGTCTTCAAACGCCTGCTTGCTTCATGCTCACTGCGACCTTCACCCCGTTGACTGATAATAGCATCAATTTCATCAATGAAGATAGTTGCCGGTGCGTGGTGCCTAGCAAGCTCAAACAACACCTTTATCAACTTCTCTGAATCACCTGCATTGTTGCATAAACTTTTAGATATACAGTACAACATATAGCCTTCCCAAAAAAAAAAAGGAGAAAAGGGCGTATTCCACAGTTTAAGGGTTTCAAATAAGTGGTTTGCATGCATTGAGCAAAACTTATGTCATTACTACAAAATAAATTAACCAAGCAGATGATAGATGACACCATGACAAATTTGTCCATCAGTACCAATGCAGAACCAACAGAATTAGGAGATTTATCAAACAGTTAATTAATTTATTTATTCGGCTCCCTCTATGTGTCTCCAAAGCTCAAGGGTACTTTAAATGGCCATGCTTACCCTTGTTACATCACTACAATTGAACAACCCAACGTTCTTTACTATTAAAATCCAGCAATCATTCAACCATGATAAGGAACCTCCTTAATATACTCTGAAAACAAGCCAGCAATCTAAGAGTATCCCAACTGGTCATGCAATAGCTTTTGAAGTCTGATTCTAGATTGTATCCTTCAGAATGAGTTACCTCTTCATTCCATCTAACCATGTTAGCGTTAGTCAATTAATCAAGAAAATAGTGCAGACACAAATATGGTCATGGAGGCCATATTTCGAACATGAAGAACAAGACTGAATCAAGTAAGATGTGGAAGTCCCACAGAAGCCTATTTATGGTAATGGAACTCTGAAAAAGTTTCCACTAGCAATAGCAGTTTCTATCCCTTGATCACTACCACTGCCCCCCCATGGATCTGACAACATTTTCAAACTACAATGGGAGTTTCACAGGGAAACTACCATTGTCAATCTAGAATAACTCCTATAAACAAATAACTTTATGTAAATTTACTCCAGTCAGTAGGTCTCATCTAAAGATCCAAGTTTCTTCATGACAAAAGTCAGGTGTTGTTTCGAGATTTACAGCACAGATTTTAAGCATATTTTTGCAGTGCTTCACTAAAACCTAATGCACATTCCAAAATGTTCAGAAGAAACTAGTTATACATGAAAACTGAAAAACAGAAGAGTTTAACTATATTCCACCAAGGGCGAAGTCAAATTGTGGTTAAGCAAGGAATTGCCCTCTTTAAGCCAATATATATATATATATATATTATAACACCATTTTAATTGTAGAAAATCTAAATTTCCCCCTTTACTTTTAACTGAAAATTACAATAACACTACTTTAGTTTCAGCAAATTAAATTTGCCCTCCATACTTTTGGCTGAAAAATTATAATAATATCACTTCCATTTTAGAAAAATAAATTTATCTCTCCTAATTTTGGATGAAAAATTATGACAATACCACCTCAGTTTTAAACAACTAAATTTGCCCATTTATAAATGAAATTTGATCCCTTATTCTTGATTTTTAGGAAAACCTGAAGATAAAATTATGCAAACACTCTTTTTATACAAGAAAAACCAAAGTACTAAATAGAAAGAATAAAAAGAAATTAATTAATAATAATTTCTGTTAAATTTCATATTATTATAGTGAATTAAATAATTTGATCATCTTCCCTTATTTTCTATCTTTTTTTTATAGTTAGCTTTTTATATCCAATTAAATTCTTTTGGCAAATTTATTCCAATAAGAACGTTAATTATAGCCATTTTGTTATGACCTAATTTAACATATCCAGATTTGATTTTTTCAAATATTATATTAAATATTAATAACAATTTCTAATATTTAACAATAAAAGCAACCTTGCTCCAAGGGACATTTGATAATACATTGACATGAGTTATCTACTTGATAGCATATAATGATATATGAGTTATCTAAATATTACATTGAGTTTTGATAATAATTTACAAATTGATAATAATTTAAAAAATTTAATTATCTTCACATAGACCTAAGATAACTATTAAGAGATTCCGAGTTTGAATTATATAGGTGAGGCATTCTAAAACATTATTACGAAAGTTTTTGTTAGAAATTCTCTTAACAATTTTTTAAAGTTTGGAAAAAAAAAAGCATAATCTTCAAGGGTTTAAATCATAATGCTTTGAGTTATAAAAATTTAATATTCTCTCTCCATATATATATATATATGCACTTGTGTGCCTGTATTTTTTTCCCTCAATCCTATTCTAGTGATAGGAGTTATTATTCCTTGATCACTAGTACTACCCCATATATCAAACGACATTTCAAACTAAAAATGGGAGTTTCACAAGGAAACTGCACTGATAATCCAAGAATAACTTGGAGAAGAAACAACTCCACGCAAACTCACTCCAGTCAGCAAGTATTGTCTATAAGATCCAACTTTCTTCATAGCAAAAGATGGGTGTTTTTTCCCATTCCCAGAACATACAAGAATTATTGGATAAAATTTAAGCATCTTTTTGACAGGGCTCCACTAAAACCAAATGTACATTCCAAAGAATTTATAGAAACTAACTGCACGTGAACACTGAAAAAGGAAAGCATTTAAACTGTATATAAGTTCAACCTTCAGAAGAAAAAGGAACACGTGTTCTCCATCTTTATGTAACGAGAGATGGATAGCAAGAAAACATCTGATAATAAAAAAGTTGGCAGCTGATAACATACCACGCCACTTGCTAACAACAGAAGATGCAGAAATATTGAAAAAGGTAGTTTTGCACTCTGTAGCAACAGCCTTTGCAAGCATTGTCTGAATCATCAAAATAGTTAGTTAGATATGAATTTAATATCAACAGAAAAGATAGGTCAGATCAAGCCCCATCACAATAGGAAAGACTCAGAACTCTTTTCTCCTCTCTTTATTGAAAACACAGCACTGTATATAAAAAAATGGCTTTATTTATTATTAGACAGATAATGGTTTGTCATTCCACAGTCATTTGTAAAGGTGGAAAAGAGAAACAGTGCGGACAAAGAAAATATTAAGAAAAACAAAATTCAAAGAATAAGAAATTTAGAATTGTGGTCTAATATTTACAACTTCAATACCAAAAGGGGTATGTCTGTAATTTCAAACTTATTAGAATAGGAGGCTAGATTTCTTTAGGGCCTTTATTTTATTTTGTCTGATTTAGGAGTTTTTATTGATTTACTATTTCCTAGTTAGTATTAGTCTTTATTTGCTTTATGAATTCAAAGGATTAGGACAAGTCTTGCTTTATGTATTCAAAATCCTTAAAGGACTAGGATAAGTCTAGTTCTTATAGTTTTCTTATAAATCTATAGCTTCATGATAAGTTTTGCGATAGTTCAATCAATAAAAAAGCATTTCTGCAATTATTGCTCTAGAGTTGTGTGATGTGATTCCCTTGAAACCCTGGGAGTGATCCCCAAAATCCAAATTTCTACCTACAATCTCCATTATTATTCGCTGCCACTGTTCATATTAGTGTTCACAGACACTATTCATCGATACTGCAGTACTGTTCATAGCCTAGCTACAAGCTATCCTACATCAGTTTGGTATCAAAGCTTCAAGATCCTTGAAGTTTGTTGCTAAATTTTCATTGATAATGGTGACATACGCTAAGTTAAGTTCAAACTTGAATCTTTTCAACAAGACTTTAAGTCCATTAAAAAACATCATGAAGCAAGCATCACTAACTTGACCAATGACTTGCATGATGGTTTGAATTTGTTAGATGCTAGGATGAAAATAATGGCGGAGATAATGAGAGAATTGTTTAAGAGATTTCTTGTAAACCCTAGAAATCAAACAACTGAAGTTGTGAATAATCAAACTCTCCCACAAGCACCAGCTGCAAGAGAACAACTTCAGCCAATGAA
This sequence comes from Omphalea diandra, assembly GCA_949677035.1. Classification (NCBI taxonomy): domain Eukaryota; kingdom Viridiplantae; phylum Streptophyta; class Magnoliopsida; order Malpighiales; family Euphorbiaceae; genus Omphalea; species Omphalea diandra. The sequence continues at coordinate 84,678 of CATIWR010358061.1, forward strand.
CCAAAACTAGCAACAATAAGTTTTTACAAATTTACAATTGATGAGGCAAGGCTTCAAAACATGCAACCAGAAGTTCCAAAGCTAGATTTACATGCAGGAATTTGAAGACAGCAAGTGGTAAAGCCTGTTAAACAACTAGAGACACTTCCTCAACAAGCAAAAGTGGCAGAACAGCCATTGCAGCTATTAAAAGAGCCCACGCAACAAGTTGATCAACATGGAAAAGGGGCAGAAAATCAAATCCTACAATTACAAAACCTGAGACATTGAACTCGCTCCAAAATTCACATGGCCAAGATATTGAACATGAAGAAACAATTGAAACAAAAGGAAGAATTAGAAAAGCAGCAACAAGTAGAGCCTTTGAACGATGATTATCAACAAGTGGAAGAGAAAGAAGTGGTCGAATTTGTCTTTCAAGTAACGAAAGATGCTCAAAATGGTGAATTTGTGTTGCCAATTACTAGTGGTCAGAAAGTGGACTTTTTGTTTTTCCCAATGAGTTCATTGATGAGACCAAGGGGAGATTTAAGTATTTTAATTGCTACCAAAAGTCAAGAAGGTAGACTGGAAGATCCACACGTTACTGTTTTTACTTTGTTATTTCAAAACTTGAGGTCGAGCTTTCTCCCGGACAAGGAAAATATCAAGAAAAACAAAATCCATAGAAGATAGATCTAATATTTACAATTTCAATGCCCAAAGTGTATTTCAGTAATTTCCAACTTGTTGGAATAGGAGTCCAGATTTCTTTACGAGTCTTTATTTTATTTTAAGTTTGATTTAGGATTTTTTATCGGTTTAGTATTTCCTAGTTAGTATTAGTCTTAATTTGCTTTATGAATTCAAATCCTTAGGATGAGATGAGTCTTGCTTTATGTATTCAAATCCTTCAAGAATTAGGAAAAGTCCAGGTCTTATAGTTTTCTTATAAATATTTAGGCTTTGTAATGAGTTTTTGGGATAGTTCAATCAATAAAAAAATTTTCCTAAAATTATTGCACTAGAATTGTGTGACTAAATTTGATTTCCTAGGGTTTGACTCGCTTAAAACTTGGGAGTGATTCCGAAAACCCCCAAATTTCTACCTACAATTTCTGTTATTATTCGCTGCCGCTGTTTACATTAATATTCACAGACACTATTCATCAATACTGTTTATGTTAACTTGTTTACAACAAATTGTGTTATAGGTAGTACCTGTGATGGGAAGTCCAAAATGTTCATTGGATAGAGAACCCCCCCTGCAGATGGCTTTGCCCCTGGCTAAGGGATTCTACTTCTTATTCTCTAATTAATGCTGTTCAAGTGCTAATCACACTATGTCTTGCTTCTCTAGATTATGTCTGATGCCATTGAAAATTTTACTAGAAATACAGCAAAACCAGGTGCAGGTTAACAAATGATGCAACCATGCATACTAACTTCTGCTACAGGATAGAAACTATTCAAGGTGAAGACAGCAACAAAAATATTCTATTCAAACTGTTCAAGTGGTTACAAAAAAAAAAAAAACCAGCTTCACATACCTTTCCTGTCCCTGGAGGGCCAAAAAGAAGAATGCCTTTCCATGGTGATAGAAGACCAGTAAAGTACCTAGAAGTAGGAAAGGTTAATTCAACATTAAGTAAAATATGAACTTTAATTTCTCTTGCACTGGTGACATATCAGATCACATACAGAGAACCACTCAAGGCAGACCAAAAGATTTTCCAAAGATCTCAAAAGTATCAATGGTACGTATCTACACAAATATTTATTATTAAGTATCAATGTAACTAGGCAACTTAATTTTCACAGCAAGCAAATATTTATTATCAATTGAGGCTAAAAATTATCTCAGTTACCATGATATCTTAAGGAAAACCAATCAATCATCATAAATGCAAGTGTTCTGAAATCTTGGTGAGCAGAACATACTTGGGATATTTTATCGGCATGACAACTGCTTCTTTCAGTAAACATTTAGCATTCTCTAAACCTTTAATGCTTTCCCACTTGACATCAGGACTACCATGGAGAATATCTCTATACAAGAGTAAATTTGCAGAAGATATTAATAAATGGAAAAGTTGCAAAAGTTTCCACGTTAAAATGTAAAATATGAATGGAATAATTTAACAGACATGTGATGCAACACTTGCAACAGCTATTTCATGCATGTGACGTAACTCACACACCCAGTTACCTGCATAAACCCTCAGCTAAAGCACGAGTCTCAGCAGAATCAAAAGAAGGAAGCAAAGACTTCTGCCTGCAAAAGTGAGCATAAAAGTCAGGAAGTTTTTAAGGCAAAACACAACTAATAAGTTCTTCCAAATGCAAAATAATATACATAGTGTCATAGTTCTTGGTAGGACTGTAGTTTAATGCTCTCAGCATATAATTTTAAGCCAGAACAACAGTAAACACCACAAACACCTCTCCCAATATATATCAAGAAATTTCTAAAACACTAAAATTCTCATAATTTGATGCTGCTGACCACCACAATATCATGCTATGCATTGCTTCTTTATCATCAGAAACAATTAACATTAAATTCTCAGCTACTAATTGCTAAAAAACAAGATTGCAAAAGCAATTCAAACTCTATTACACAAAACCCAAACAATCAAAAACACTAATAAGTCATGGAACCGTACGGTCTTTCATCAATCCCATTGGATAAAAGTCCGTTCGAATGGTTCCCTCTCCTATCCTGAAAACCACGAAAAGAAATATCAGGGCAACCGTAAGGAACAAATAGAATGAATCAAAATGAAAGAAATGCGATACTAGTACAATACTTGGTTTCTGTACTGCTCGTAAATGGCCATATCAGATGTGTTGATCACATAACCATTTCTGTTGGACGCATTGGCCGTCAAAGACGACGAAGAAGAAGACGAACTGCCAGTGGCGTTAGGCACCAATTTATTATTATCAGTAGATGTCAGGCCGTTTTGCGTCTCCGCTAACTTTTTCCTCCCGAACTTGACATCATAAAACGTTTTGAAGTCCTAAAACACACATTTTAATAGCCTTGAAAAACACATGCGTAACATATAGCTTTTCATTTTTCTCGAATCAAAACGACACCAGTATTCGAGCAAAAGAACTGGAAGCTTCGATTCGATTAAGCATATCGTATTGTTCTTCATTAATAGTTTCTCAGAATTCGAGAAATTTAATTAATTAAACTTCCTGGTTTCCAATGTTTTCTCGGCAGGCAAACAGAAATGTAGAAGTGGTACCTGAAAAGACCATCGAGTGAGAGAAGGTTCATCGGCCGCCATGGCAGATGATTTCGGGCCGGCGCCGGTTAGATTTTGATCGATTGGAAAAGGAGACAACGGCGGGGCATGCGCTTTAAATTAGTAAATGCTTTTGTTTTGTTGTTTTATAGAAAAGAAGAAGATTTGATAGTCTGAAAGCTGTTGGCTGTCTTGGGCAAGTCACTCTGGCATATCACAAGAAAGCGCATATCACTCTGGCATATCGCAAGAAAGTGGGTTCCCCAACTTAGTTCATTATGCTACTGCATATGACTCTTAATCTTTTTAAAAAAAAAAAATTAGTATTGTTAATTATTATCTATAATTATTTTAAAAGATTCTTTTGAGAATGTATGGTATTATTCTGTTGGTGAATACAGAATGTCGGTAAACAGTATTATATTCTATTGACCTTGGTTAATATAATTTTTAAATATTTAGATAATAATTTTATTAGTATGTATAATTATTTTTTATTTTAAATAATTTTTATTTTATTAAAATTATTATAAAATTAATAAATATTATATATACATTTTAAAATTTTATATAATAATATTTATATTATCATAAAATTTATTATAATATTTTTTATTTTGACCTTTAATTAATATATTAAATTTAATTAGACTAAATTTTTTGTAATTTATTAAAATTAAAATTATAAAATTTTAATTCATTTAAATCCGATTTTAACTCTTAAAATATGTGTATATCACATAATAATAAAAATGTGCAGCTATAAAAAAAACAACATTTTTTTTTTCTCAAAATTTTGAAGTACAAATGTCAGAACAATTTCTAATATCACTATAATCTAGAAATAGCGAGATAAAAGAGGGAAGCATGAAATTTTAAATTAGTAAATATTTTTATGTTGTTATTTTATAGAAAAAAGAAGAAAATTTAATAATATGAAGACTGTTAGCCCAAACAAATATTGAAGCTATTGTTCTTGGTCTCCAAACCAATAAAATGAATGGTAAAGTAGGTGCTATCTGCAAGCTAACAGTAGGCTGCGTCGGAGAACAGCTAGCTGTTTCCTACTATAAACAGAGCAGCTACTGTGGCTTGCCACAATTTGGTCAAGAGGCATGCTCACTGCACATGACTCATTCCATTTTTGTTTTTAATAAATAATGGGTTGTTATAATATTTTTTTATTTTCAAGATCATCTTCAACAATTTATGGATTTTATATTCGAATCAAATAATAGAAATTTTAATATCTATTAATTCTACTATCTAAGGATTTTAAATATGTTGATTTTGTAAATCCATAGATTTTAAATTTTTCAAATCTAAATGAGACCAAAAGAAAATTTATTAAATTTAAATAAAGTAATTTCTAATTATACTGCTAGCTCTTATATACTCATAATTTTTAACAATCAATAAAATTAGTTGAAATCTTAATTTTTTATTTAAATAAATTTTTACTTTTAGATTTTCTAATTTTCTATTTAGAAATTTTACTTTTAAAATTTTATTAATTTCTCAGTCATAAATTTTTTATATGATCTTAAAATTTTATTTAAAATTTTTACTATTAAGGTTTTTTAATTTTTTTATTTAAAAAATCTTTTTATATGCCAATTATTTTTTAAAATTTTCTATTTAGATTTTTAATATAATTGTTTTTTTATTACATAACATCATATAATGATATATGTATATACAATTATTTGAAAAATGACAAGTAATTATTTAAAACTAATTTTGAGACTAAAATTAATAATGTACATTGATTGATATTAATTATATATATAAAGTTTACACTCAAACTAACAAATCAAAGCAAGACTATTCTTGTATTAATTTCAAAAGTTGCTAATCTAGTCCATATGACTAACCTTCGCCCTATTAGCTTATGTAATGTGATTTACAAATTGGTGTCTAAAGTATTAGTTAATAGGATGAAGTATGTCCTTCCTAGACTTGTTTCCAAGGAGTAGAGTGCTTTTGTCCCTAATAGACTCATTACTGATAATGTGTTACTGGGAGTAGAAGCTATGCATGCTTTGCAGTCAAATCAAGTTGGTTGTTCAAGAATGGTGGCAATTAAACTCGATACGGCCAAGGCATATGATAGGTTGGAATGGGACTTTATTGAAACGGCTTTATTTACTCTTGGTTTTCCTGCTTCTTGGTGTAATATCATTATGAGATGTGTTTAGTCAGTGTCATATTCGATCCTACTTAATGGTTACATTAGAGGAGATGTCACTCCACAGCAGAGAGTACAGCAGGGTGATCCACTTTCTCCTTATCTTTTATCCTATGTGTTGATGTTCTTTCTAGTCTATTATCAAATGCTCATACAATAGGTAGACTTCACGGTCTATAGTTGGCTCCTTCAGCCCCTGTTATCACTCATTTATTCTTTGCAGATGATAGTCTTATCTTTTGTAAGGCCAACCAAAAGGAAACGACAAAGCTTAGATGTATCCTTCTTATTTATGAAGTTGTTTCAGGTCAACTAGTTAACCCTAACAAGTCTTCAATGTTGTTCTCTTCTCAAGCGTCGGTAACTGGGAGAACTCAATTTACCTATGGTTTAGGTATGGGCTTGTCTAATTTTGAAGGTAATTATTTGGGATTCCCTACGGTAATTGAAAGATCTAGACGTACTACTTTTCGATTTCTTTGAGATAAATTTCGAAAGAAGCTCACCTCTTGAAAGGGTCGAACTTTGTATATGGGTGGTAACGAAGTAATGATAAAATATGTCATACAGGCACTGCCAGCCTATACTATGAGTATTTTTTAGATCCCAGTTTCTACAGCTGATGACCTTCAGAAAATCATGAACACCTTCTGGTGGGGTGATGCATCGTCTCATAATCATCGGATACATTAGGCATCATGGGATAAGCATTGTGTAGCTAAGGAAGATGGTGGTCTCGATTTTCACAGCTTAAAAGAGTTTAATCTGGCTATGCTTGCCAAGCAGTGTTGGCGCCTTTTGACAAACAGTTCTTCGATGACAGCTAAAGTTCTTAAGGCAAAATATTTCTCAGATTCTAGTTTATTGCAAGTGCAAGTAGGTCTTCGTCCTAGTTATAGCTAGAGAAGTTTGGTTGCAACTATCCTTTTGCTTTAGAAAGGTCTCTATTTGTGTGTTGGTAATGAAAGATCAATTTTTGTTTGGTATGATGTATGGATTCCAATGCCTTCTTATTTTAAACTAGTGAACCCTAGGATTGGTTTACCAATGGATATGAAGGTGTCTAATTTGATTGTAAACAATGCTTGGAATTTTGATTTCATTAATTCTACTTTTTTCCCACGGGATGCAGAGTTAATATTATCAATTTCATTAAGGCTAAGGGACATAAATGATAGGCTTGCTTGGTTTTTTACTAAGAATGGGAATTACACTATCAAACGGGATACAAAGTGGCAATTGCAGGAACTTCTCCCTCTATAGCATCGGGTAGCACCCCCTCTACATTATGGTGTGATATTTGGGACCTTTAAGTGCAGCCTAGACAACTGATTTTTATGTGGTGACTTTGCAAGGGCTTTCTTCCTATTAAATCTAAGTTACTCAAGAAAAATATTCTCATACTTAATAACTGTGTATTTTGTCAACAGTTTGAAGAAGATGAGTTGCATGTTTTCTTGCACTATGCTTATGAAATCCTATTGGCTTGCATCACCATATAGCTCTTATATCTTCAATATTTAAACTATTTCTATAGAGCAATGGATATCTAATTTACTTAGTATTTGGATAGCAGATCACGTGTTATTTTTGCTATTTTGCTTAACTCGCTATGGTGGGCTCGTAATTAGAAGTTATGGAATAATATTGAGTTTGTGCCCAATAATGTTCTTCAACTTGCAATGGTGAGTTTTTCTCAATTTAAGCAAGTGTCCCAAATGAAGAAATCATTGAACGTAGTGTATGTTACTGTTGATAGGGTGGGCTCTATTTCTCATCGGTCGAAATTGCCTATTGATTCATGTAAGCTGAATTTTAATATTGCCTTAAATAGGGATCAAAAGAAAGCATCTATGGGGGTTGTGATTCTAGATGGGAAAAGGGTAGTTAGCATGGTTTGTTTCGTTGCTTTGCTTTTCTAAGCCTCAAGTTATGGAAATGGTAGTCTTGCATGATGCTTTGTCTTGGGTTCATGGATCTGGTGTGATAATTGACTATGTTGAGGCGGATTGTCAAAATTTAGTGCAGATAGTGTCACAACATTACTTAGGCATATCTTAGCTAGAATTTATCCTCCAAGAGATTAGAGTATTATTAGTTCCTAACAGTAAACTTTCTTTTAAAAGAAGAGGCAAATGGGGTCACTCATTACTTGGCTATAGGAGCTAGAAATTCGGATAGACTGGCTCTTTAGATGAAATTTCTACTTATTTATACTTTAGACCGACATGTAAGAAATCTCTCTTTTAACTCTAATTAATGAAATATAGCTTTCTTCTCAAAAAAAAAAAAAAGCAAGATTGTTTTAATTAAATTATAAAATAATTAATTTTATGTCTTATTTAACCCTAATTTAAAAACCATAAACCATAAATCCCGTAATATTTAATCCAAATCCTTATGTCCATAAATAATAAAGAAACAAATCATTCAAAAATGATTTCATAATATAAAAGCGATGCAAACCAAATTAGGAGCAAACTTAAAGCTACAAAGTATGAAAGAAACTATCAAGGAAATTATATTCAAAAGGAAAAATGCATTATAAGAGTTTCAAAATCTACATTAGTTGGAGTTGTCATATTTGGACCTACTCTATTTGAAGTTGTCTTATTTGTACATGTTTTGCTTGGATAAGTTTCCTTAAATGCAAGACAAGCAAGCACTAAGATGATGAACAACTCATCAAAAAGTTTAAAAAAGCTTTGAGAATGTTCGTGCAATAAGTAATTAAGGATATAAGTGTTGGAACATTTAGTGGACCTTCTAATATTTTCACACTTTCATTTTATATGTGGTTCTTAAAATAAAATCTACAAGTCAAATTTTTTAAACAGAGCAATTTGCACTAAAATATTTTAAAAAATTCTAGAAGGTTCCATAAAGATTCAAGAAACTTTGAAAAATATTTCAAACATTTTTTAGTTGGAAAAAAAAATAATCTTAAAAAGAATACAAGGAAGGCAGCATCACAAGTAAAAAAGTCAAAAAGTCAAGTTAAAGATCTTTCAAGATATTCAAAATTCAAAGAATATTTTTTCTCTTGGCCAAATTCTGCATGCTTTTAGAATAAAATTTTTTCTCTTGTTTTCTTCAATTGAAATAACAATTATTTAGGATGTTTCTTTTCTTCCTGGTCGAATAATACATGGTCTTTAGTTTGGTTTTTATTTATAGAATAAGATTTACATCTTTTATTCCTAGTTAGTAAAATATCGTAGTGCCTATAAATATGTCGCCAAATCACGTACTTTGGCACTTAATTATGCAATTAATATAATTTAGATTTCTTATGAGAAATTATTTTTCTCTTTGGTTCTTGAAATAATTTGGTGAGAATGTTTAAGTAAGAACTTAATTAACTTTGCAAGTTTGTTTTATCCTAAATTTAAAATTGACTTAGTTTATTACAAGTTTAGGCATTGAACACCCTTTAATTCTTTATAACTTAGGTTGTTAGAAACAATTTGTGTAAATGACTAGTTCGAAATTAAAGTTTTTTGCTTGATTCTTGAATGATTCATAAGCAAAGGTGAAAACATTGCATGCGAGTTTGAGATATGTTACTCACATTTGTATCAAAAAGATAACTCATAAATTGCATATACCATGTGAGGTTGGTCGAGTTTGTCGCCAATTTCAAGTGGTCCTACAACTTTATTCTTTGGCCTCTTAAAGTAAATAATTCTTTAGCTTTTAGCTTTCTTCACACTGTATAGCAAAGTTCACTATCATAACTCCTAAAAAGTCAAACCCCTTAAAAGATGAAACCCTAATTTATACTCATTAAGGGCTTTAGCATTGTAAATAGAAAATTAGGTCAAATTTCACCCTAAAAAATGTGGTGTTTTCTCTTCATCTTGTTGTTACATGCATGTACGAGTGATGGAAATCATTTGGCAACCAAGTTATATTCTCGAAAGCTTAGGTTTGGCTGATGTGTGTGTATGTGTATGTGCATGGGTGTGTGAGAAACAAAGAGAGATAGAGATGGAGAGAGAGTAGCTATAGAGATGGTCATCTAAATAATTAAAAAGAATAAGTTAATGGATAGTGATATGATGTGCTTTTATCCATATTAGCAAGATCATATCAACAATCCATTTGTTTGATTAACTAAAATTCTAATTGGAGGCGTTCTAATGAAACAACTTAAGTAATAGTTTTTTTTTTTTTCTAATTACAAAATGAAGGTTAGATACCTTACAGTTATAAGAACGAAAGTTTAATCTTAAAATTAAAAATATCAAAAAAGATATTAACAAGATATAATGTTAATAGAATGTTTGATGTAACTTATAGATGTAGTGGACAAAGATTTTTCATTTAATAGTTAAAAAATACTTGTTTAATGAACCATATAAAATAACAGTTGATAGTAGATATAGCTCCAATCAGCTGTGATTTTATTAGCTCTATTTGAGTTTTTTCTGAACTTTTGTAGTTATAATAAAAAAAATTCAAAATTATATTTATTGTGATATTATTCTTAAACTTCTATTACTCAAATACCAACTATGAATAATAATTTTTTAATTATCTATATAAAAAATAATTTATTTTGAATTATTATATATAATTTTTATATGTAGGATATTTTAATTACTAAAACTATATTCATATATATTAGTTAATATTAAGAAAAAATAATTATTAAGATTTTATAAATACAAATTAATAATTACAATATTTTAAGTTTTGAAATTATACTTTATATGTAAAAAATTTATTATTTTATTATATTTTAATTGTAATTTATTTAATTAAATATATAAAATATTAATAGTTTATCTTTATTAGTTATTTTATAAATTAACGACAACTACTAGATATAGTTTACTAAATATTTAATATTAAATTTCTATCAATTATCAGCTATCAGTTATATCTATCAGTTATCCTAAACATACCCTAAATCAAGAACAAGAATTAATCCAATTGGTAAACATATTCTCACTCATAACTGTTATCATGGGTTTGAGTCATATATCCTCTTATCTTTGATCGAAAAGGCCAAAAAAATACAATGCTAAATCCAAAAGAAATGTTCATGACAATGAAAAGAAGGTGGTAGGCTATTCAAAAAATATATTGAAACAGAGAGATTTCTTTTTTATTTTTTTGAAAACGGAAAAAACAAGATTTTATATTGATCAATAATTAACAAGATAAATTATTAACAACGATATCATCTTATTAATCTTAATGCATAAGTGATTTGTTTAAAAGATAAGAATGAGATAAATCATACCATGGACCCCGAACCATATGGTACTGTATTTCAAGATTCAAAATGTGTTTTTTTTTATTTTGGTATTGTCATTAATGTATCGTACGTGTGATATTTAGTATTTTAAAATAACTAACAAGGTCTTTTTTTTTTTCTTGCTTCCTAAAAATAGAATTCTTCTATTTCTTCAATTTCTATCTATTTTCTCTACCTTTGAAATCTTTGCGCACTGTTATTGCTTTTAATGTCTTTATTTTTTCTTCTATTCTAATTTATTATGATGCAAAACTTCTTTGATTTTTTTTTTATTGTAGAATCTTAAAATTTTCATTTATTATGCTCTAAATTTTCTTTGTTTTATTCTATTTGCGAATCAATGGAGAATGATTTGAAAAATACAAATCTATAGATAATATCAATAGGTGAATCTCCCATTGAATATTTGATTCATCTATTAATTCAGATATAATCTATTGTTTTATTTTCATTTTTGTTCGTCTATTTGTTTCAAGTGAATATAGCAAGTGTAGATTATATAAACATTCATTCGAGTCTTCTGATGAATATTTAAATAATTTTTTATCTCTTTTTTTGTGTTTTTTTATTTGTTTAATAGTTTAAAATTATATGAAATATTCATCATGTGAACACAATGGTTATGGGTTTGTGAACAATAGTTTTTTAATATAAATTTATTAATTTGTTTGATTATTTCTTAATGGAATTGTCATCATATGGTTAAAGGATATTCATCTGATTTTATTTTTATGTTTATTATTTTTTATTATGTTGTTCATTAAAAATATTTAATTATATGTTATCAAAATATATGTTTATTACTTTTAAATAAATATTGATTAACTGTCAATACAATGTTCATCAAATGATATCTTTTATGTTTATCATTTTATTAAACAATATTCATCTTAGATTTTATTGATGTTCATTTAATTTTTAATCTAATATCATACATGTAACCATATTTTATTAATATTCATGTTCATCAGTTGTGGTTTTTACTAATTAAATTATTAAATATACATGGTCTGTTTAAATAATATAAAGATGCATGTTCATTACTTAGCACATAAATATTCATTATTTGTAAATACTATGTTCATTAATTGTAGTTTTTTTGGTTAATCATGTTATCATATTTTATTAATATTCATATTCATTAGTTAGTAATCAAATATTCATCATATGTTTCAAGAATGTTCATCATTTTTAGTGTTTATGTTATCATATTCATGTAATATCATGCATAAATTATCTTTTATTAAATATAATATTCATTATTTGTAGTTACAATATTCATCATATGCATATTAATTATTCATTTTATATTGTTCATCTATTGTTGTACATCTTGTATAATTCTCTTCTTCTAGTTTAATTTTATTTATTTTCGTTATCTTGAATATCAACAACTATAAAATGTTCATTAATTAAATCTACAATATTGATCAATCATATATATAATGTGTAATTACATTAATAATGTTCATTATATGATGTACATAATACCAACAACAATTGTATCATTAATATCAAATAAATAATTCTAATGAAAAATAAAACAACATTCATTATTTAAATTTAAATTTAAAATGTTCATCATCCAGAATTATTCATTTATTGATTATAAAATCTTCATTATATTTGCATTTAATGTACATGTAAATTATATACATAGAACTAATACCAATTGCATCATTAATAACAAATAAATAATTTTCATGAAAATCAAAAAAATTATTGATTGGTTAAATTTAAGATGTTCATAATCTGGAAAAAAAATAAATGAAAAATTATTGCATAAAAATAAAATGACCATCATGCATAATCATAATGTTCATTAGTTTTTAACAATTTAATGTTGCATTAGTAATTCTAAAAAAATTAAACAAATAATGGTTCATCATTCATTTGTTAAAGATAAAATGTTCATATTCCACAAATAATATGTTCATTATATTTTCAGACACTTTTACATATATATTTTCAAAACAAGTTGAATTCAAATAACTATTATCACATTTGCAAAGCACATAGATTTTAGAAACCCTAATTCTTAAAAATTTATTATAGTTGCACAATCAAATTTGAAAATAATAAAACATTAAAATGTGATTAAAATATAACAATAAAATGAAAGAATTTTGAATACTAACATAAAAGTTAGAAAAAACTTATTAGAAAAATGGAACACAATCAACAAACATGATGAATATAGTTGATGTTGGAAAGTGATAAAGAAACTAGATCTCTGAAAGGTTGAAAAAGGAGAGGAAAATGGGAGAAAATTAAAGAATGGGTGAAAATGGAAATGAATTGTTTTGTAACCTCGAAGAAAATGAAATGAGGAGCGAACAATTTTATTTTGATTTTAAAATTTTTTAGATAACTGTTCTAAAATGACTCATTTTAAAAGCTATTTTTTATTCTACATATGTGATTAGGTGCTCATGGTTTAAAGTCCATGATATAAGAGCTGTAAAAATGGACTTTGGGCTAAAATATCGTTCAAGAATGGGTTAGGCTCCCATTAAAAGTAGAAGATTTAAGCCTATAGATTCAATGGGCCTAATCTGTTCTGTCAAGTGGAATTAGTTGGGCTCATTATTGTTCCAACACACCATTTTCAAATGTTTTTCAGCTTCTATACTTATTGTTCGGTTAATAGAAGAGGTGAGCAATGATCTTAATTAATCCAACTAAATTAAAAAATCAAATAAAAAATAATCTGAAAAATATTCAAATCAAAATTGAATCAAATGAAATAAATAGTATCACCAAACCAAATATATATATATAAGGTTCAATATAATTTTATTTAGTTGAATTCGACTTATATTTTTAAAATTTGATTTTTTAATTTTTATTAATTTGATTCAATTTGAACCGAATGTCCACCCCTAATCATAAGGGAGAGGAGATTGGTTGTTAAGGATTTACAGTGAGGCAAATTTTATTTTATTTTTAAAGTCTATTTTTCTTCCTAGTTCAATATAGCTACCATTTAGTAAAATAATTCATTAATACTTATCTTATTGAAATTATTTTTTTATATAAATATGCAAACTTTTTTTCTCTAATACTGAAATTCTGGAATACGTAGTTTAAATATAATGATTTGAGAAAATATAAATTTTACTTAAACGAGACTAAAATTAATTATCTATATTTATTTATTTTTAACCAACATTGAAATTTTTACAGGGGAGACTAAAAGTCTTAAAAGATATCATGATTGAAAATCTAAACAATTCCAAAGTAAGAGATTCTATAACTATTTTTTGCGAACCTTGCAATTGTCCATCGTAATGAATGACTACTGTGCTCCAGTTTACACATGCCATTCCATGGGCAATCGTAGTGAAACTAGGACGGGCCACTTGTTGAATCCACATTCCCATGTTGGCATCAATCCTTTGCCCAAATGCCCAATCAGGTTAGCTCTTCAAGTCTCTTGCAATGCATTCCTGGACCAAAATGGATATATGGAATGAATGTTGTGGGCTAGTAATTCATTAATTGAGTATTTGTTTTGTAGTAGAAAAAAATATATATATTAAAGAAAAATAAATGTATGTATTTACTTGTACCATGCATGACCAAAAAAGAAAAAAGAGAAAGTTATTTTATAGGGAGGGAAAAGAAAGAGAGTAGAAGGAAAGAGACAGAAAATTTTAAGTTATTTTCAGAGATGGTTATGCATCTAATATAATTCAGATTTTATGAAAATCTGATCCAGCAAGGAGAAGAAAATTAGATCTAATCGAATTGTGGTTATCCGAAAGTTTAAAAAAAGAAAAAAAATTTAAATAATTTTGTAAAAATATATGTATGTTTTCATTTACATTTATATAAAATTATATTAAAATTTAATATAATAACATAATATATAAATAAATAATTAATATAAGCTATTAATTATAAAAATATATTAAATATAATATAATCAGATTCATAGACATACAAACTTAATTTGAATCTAGTTTCTTAATATTAATCTCGACTCGATCTGTTTATATAAATAGAACTGGTAATACCCATCAAGTTTGGATAAATAAAATATTCATCCTAGCAATTTAAATTTTAATTAATAAAAAGAAAAGGGAAGAAATATTTTTATTTTGTTTGAGTGGGAGGAAAGAAACCAGAATTGCAATTTAAAAGGAAAAAAAAACATTTCTTTGATTTATGATTAAGAAAGATACATTAAAATAAAAATATAATATTATTTGATCGTTTTTTATTTGATTTTTTTCCCTTTAAAATATTATTTGAGGTAAAATATTACTATTTAATATTTTGCTATTTAATATTTATTTACTTATTTCCGTTAATAACAAAGTACTTTTATTGTGAATTCCCGACAGTCAAAGATCTTTTAGCAGTCAAAGGAAATTTTAGTCTAAAATTCTTAGCCGTCACAAGTGGATGAGCTGACAAAGAAAGAAACCTGAAGCTACAGTACAAGAGCTAATGAAAACGACATTGCAATAAAGAAGCACACAAAATGGTGAAGATAACAATGGGCATATCGACAGCTATGAGGAAAAAGAGATAAACATTTATACTCCAAAAACTAAATAAATGAAAATACAAATGAAAAAGGAAGCAGATTTTATTATTATTATTACTATTATTTTAAGAGAGTTCTAGTAATTTTAAACTAAGATTTCCATTTTACTTTTTTGTTTTAAAAAAAAAAAATCTTATGCTGATAATAGAAGACTGAGTTTGGCATGAAAAAGAATACAGATGGCTGAATATGTAAAGGGATGAAGATGACTAAATATATAGTGTCGTGTATTTTAGCTTTTTATTGTTCACTTAACAAAATTTTGGATGGAAGGATTATTTCATTGGCCAACACGAATCTTAAGGATTAATTGATAAGGTTTTAAGAAAGAAGGTCGCAAATTCATTAATCACGACATACTTTTAGCTGATTCTAATTTCGTTTGTAGTTAGATCTAAATGACACAATTAAAATTATATTTTTTATTTAAAAAAAATAAAATTATGAGTAACTAATTCCACTCAAAATTCAAAAAAAAAAAAGATTGAAATTATTTTTTTGCATCCCCATTTCACCCATTTATAACTTAAAATCAAAGAAATGTGACTTAAAACTAATCTGACTGTACATCCAAACTCGTCTAATCCAACTAAATCCATTTGCCACCACTGGATTTCTGGGAGACTAAAAGGAATTTTCTCAACGTAAAAAATGGTACAATGATTTAAGGTAGTGGGTGATGTGGTGGTACAATGCTGTTACGACACTTGTACGTGCCCAAATGACTAGCAAATTGAATCCAACATTTGATTCTTGTTGATAGATACCTAACAACATAAGTGGCGCTTAGGACCACAAAACCCTGGCAATTCTGCCCCATATATGCTTTTAGGCTCCATCGACCCATTTGGTTCAAATCATTGAAAGAATTGGTTTCTCGGTCGGATTCCTTTGTCATGCTCAATTGCAATACTTTTCTCTTCTACAACGACTTCTTCTTTTAGCCCTTATTAGTCTATTACAATTACTGTTTGCTCTAACTACTTTTTTATTCTTTAATCGGGCACCATTGAACCCACTTCACTAGACATCTCATCTTTATTCTTCTATCCTTCCTTCCTTCCTTTCCCTTTTTATTTTATACAAAAATTTAAACTCAAATATAATTTATAAACCAATCACCTTCATTTTGTAGGTGGATCGAGATGAGGGATTTTTGCTATGTATTCTTGAAAATCCAATTGGATAGAATATATCCATGTGCCTTAATTATATTTAAAATTTTATAATTGATGGAGAAATATATATATTCTCTCTATCTCAAAAAAATTATGTACATCTAATTTTCATATTATTTTAAAAAAATATTTAATATTTTATCAACTCACTGTTTATAGTATATTTTCTCATTTATACTTTTAATTATATTTAATAAAAAAATATTTTTTAATTTAATAATTAATGAGAGTTAAATATTATTGATTTAATAAAAATAAATATATATTTTAGAATATTTTAAAAATAAATAAAAAATAATTTTTTTGAGATGACGAGAATATTTAGTAATAAATCGAGAAAAATTCCTAGAAAATTTTCTAGAAGTTACACGTAGATGAATGGCTTTAAGAATTCAATGAACCTGGAAGCGGCCGACAGAGACTGAAAATTTCAAAGATGAAAATGAGAGTGACACCCAATATTAGTACAGATTGAGATAGTCACAACAGCAAAGTCTCGATTGTGCGAAGTCCAAATCATGGCAGTGTGCTACGTAACCAAATTATCAAAAAGTTTATACTTCAAAACTGACTTTAACGAAAGCAATTGGTTGCCGTTCTTCCATTCTATTCCATTTCCTTTTTTTTTTTTTTTTTTTGGTTTAAGACAGCAAAGATTTCCCTTTGAAAACTACAACCGTCCATATCTCCATCTTTTGCCTAATTATTAATCTAGCACCGCCATTTTACTAATAATTAAGCCTTAAAAAAAATAAAAAAATCCAAATATTCCAAGTAGCTTTCAGCCAATGACAAACTGTCCAAGCCAATGGGATATCTTCATTTTATTCCTCTTTTTTTTTTTCTCCTTATGAAAACTAAGTTTGCTGCTGTGGGAACCTCTTGTCTTTTATGATTTGATGCGTCTTTTTGCGATGGGCATTTTAGTTTTTAGGTGGCAACTATTATTAGTGAACGAAGTTGACTTTTTCTTGAGATATAAGCTGAAGAATTTTCTTTTCCTTTTCCTTCGTTTGTTTGGATAAGTTTTAAGGATTCCAACGCAGATATAGTAGTAGCCCTTTGGAGATTACTTTGGTTGGGACAAAGATAATTCATCTTTGGACGATGATTTTGTTGGGTGTGCTTCGATCTCTTCTAAGTCGAGCACTCCACACGTTCTAGTATCAATGCCGCATTTTACTTGGATTTGTATATGGAATAATCACCTTTTCTTTTCTTTAAAAAAAACAAAAATGTAATTGATGATCTTTAATTTTTTTAAACCTAAAAATATAAAAAATTATGGTAAGATCTTAAAAAAATGAATATTAACAAATATAATTTAATTCTCCCGACGCACCAATTGTGAAGACAAACCTTACCTCTCGTGCAAACACACTGCCAATGCCAAAGCACATAGGCTTTCCCAAGCTGTTGTGTTGCACTCCACAGAAAAACAAAACAAGAGCTCTCTTTGAGGATAACATGGGTCAACAGTAGAGTCTTCAAATCAAAGTGACATTATTTTCGGATAAGAAAAGAATATTATTAATAAAAAAAGAGAAAAAAAAAAGATGGGAAGCATGAATTCTAGAATTTTTCCATTGATGATCAATTTCAGCTTCAAGATTACTATCTACAACGGTTCCATCACCTTCAAAAGATAATCCCAAGGCCTTACCAACTTTAACCATGAGAAGGCCTTCCTGATGAACATTAATTGGATTACTAACCACATTTGCTTTTTTTTTTTTTTTTAAGATTATACGATTACATATATATTTCAATTTTTTTAATAAATGGTAAGAGATTTAAATTTGAGATTTCTTATTTCAATATTAAAGATATGAGAAGTTAAAATCTATATTTTATAATTTTCATATTCTAACTTTTATTTATTTATTTATTTCTGATGGATTCATTAACTATTTAATAATGCCTCCTCTGCCTGTGTCATATGGACGGCACAATCTAGCAAAGATAGGTAACACAAAAATTTCTCTCCTTTTGGGCTGTGAAGTGTGAACAACCACACCTACCACTAAAAATTCCAAGTTCTTTGAATCATCAGCGGCCTTCAATATTTTACCAGAATAAGCAATAGAATAGACACTAGTGCGAATTAATTTTAGGATTAGATTAGGATTATGTTTGATTTCCTTATTGCTGATTATTGATAGCTATTGATTATTATTGTTGGTTATTGATTGTTGATTGTTGAGTATTGGTATTCATAATTGATTGTTGATTGTTAAGTATTGGTTATTGATAATTAATTGTTGATTAATATTAAATATTTGATAAAATTATTATTACTTATTGTTGTTTATAAATATAATTATTAATATAAATATAAAAATTAAAAATTAAATATGTTTCATATTTTTTATTTTTAAAAATAAATAATATATAACTATCCATTTAGTATTTCTTAAAAAATTTATAAATTAAAAGTTTTAATAATATTTAAATTACATATGAATTATAAATACAATAGCAATTTTGTTCAAAAAATTAAATAATACAAGATATAAGAAATGATAAGAAAAATTAAATAATAAATAAACAAACTAATAATAATAATAATAATAAAACGAACACTATATTATAGTTAATATAAAAGTCAAAAATATATTTATTTTTATTTATAAAAGTAGAACCTATTAATAAAAAATAATATAAATGAAAATAAATAAATATTCAATTTTTATATATTTTAAGAATTTGCTTTTCTATAATTTAATGAGAATTAATGCTTAATTATATTTTATGAAAACAAAGGTTGTTTGTTTGTTAATACATAATTTATTGCTCGAATGAAATATCTAATACAAAATGATACTTTTTTTAATTGGATTTGTTAGATAGCTTATTCATCTTCTATTTTTTAATGAATAGTTGTGTTAATCAAATACATGCTTTTATATTTTTTACAAACTGAAAAATAAAAGAACCTTCAAAAAAGAAAGAAAAAAACAACTCTAATGGCTTTCTAACACCAATCAATGCGTATTCATTGTTGCAGAAGATGTAGGGTGGGGATGAGTTGGTTTGCATGAGTTTGAATTGGGTTAGTTTTGAATAAGACTATTTTAGATTGAATTAATTCTAATTATATTTTTTTACATGCATTTAGATTGGATCATTTTGAGTCGTGGATTTGATCAAAACACTTTAGATAAAGGTGTACAAAAAATTGAATCATTTTTAAATTTTAGATTCAGTTGAGGTTGTTAATTTTGATTTTTAAAAAAATAAAAAATGTTATTTTAATTTCTAAAAAAAGGTCTTATTTGAATCAATTGGAATTGGCCATTAGATCAAATCGGATCACTCAAGTTGAGTCAATTTAGTTTTTTTTGTTTTCAAGTTGAGTCAACACTCAAAGGTTTCCTTTGATTTGAATATGAAAATGTCATCTCTTAATAGATACATATAGATCAATGTTTTTCAGAATCAAATTGATCATTTAAACTAGTATTGTTAATTAATTAGTGATTAGATTTTGTTAAAGATTAAAATTGATCAAAATCAATGAATTAAATCAAATCAATCCAACCTAAAGCACCCGTTTTTTAATATTCTTTATGGGGTTAGGGAATGTATATTTAGAATAAATTAGAAAAGATTATAGAATTTTTTCCTAATTCAGGAGTCAAATACCCTAATGTTGTATTTTCAATGTTTTGAATTTGAGATGAGACTTTCTTTCTCCTTTTCTTAGTTAGTTCTTTAAATATCATGACCTAGCTCCTATCCAGCTACACCTGAATGGCATTTTTGATGTTGGTGGCAATTAACATCTTTGGCCATTTGCACAATGTTATGCCAAATGCCCCATTGTTTAGGAAATTTCATAGCTACTATCCATAAAACAACCTAGGGAATTTTGTAGTTGCTATTAGTGGAACAACTAGGACCATTGGCATTATATGGCCAAGCTGGGGAGAGTACTCTTCTTAGACATTCCTTCTTCTCTCAAAGGATGGAAGGATAAGTTTTTCATGATAAGGTGTTTGGGCGGTTAGTCTATTTCTACTAGATGGAATTGGACACCCAAGAAATTAAAACTTCCATCCCTTACTAATGAGGAGAAAAAGGGGAAAGTTTATTCTAGTGTTTGGATAAGGAATTATGTGAATCCTAGGAAGTTAGTATGGGATGTGGCATACAATTCTACTCAATAGGCAACATGCATTTCCTTGGCATGCTTCATTCTTTTTGTGATGCTATCTCCAAATGTGGATCCTCTAGCAATCGCATTTATGACTCTTGTCGGTTCAGTTTTACTAGGCCCTTTTATTCTCATGTTGTTTGCTCTTTTGTTGCTCATTTCCCTCTCTTTTTTAGGTAACTTATTTAGTGCTCCTCTATGGACTAACCTTTCTATTTCATCCTATAAATTTTTGCAATCCTTTATATCATGCCCATTATTCTTATGGGATTCATAGTACATCCTTTATCCTTGGTGTATGCATACTTTGTACTTAGCCTGGGAAGCCACTGTACTTCCTTACTCTTTTGGTGAACTCAGAGTAAAATTTCCTTCATAATAACATTTAGAGGAGTGAAAGTTTACATATCTTTCATGTTGTCTACTCTCCTTGTGCCTTCTTTCTTCCTTGATGCCCCGTTCATCTAGTCTCTGTTCAACTCCCTGCTTCTCACTTCAGTTCTTTTCCTTTAGGATTGCTAAGATTTGTCCCGGCTCATGTAAAATTCGACCCTATCAATAACATCCTCATATAACTTAGGTGGTTACAGATGCAAAAATTTAAATAGTTTACTTGATCGACAGTTATTCTTCATTGTGTCCACACTATTTCCATGTTTTGGTGATCGATATATATTTCATATATTCTAATTAGATAATCAAATTCCAAAAATCCACTACTATATATACACGTACACACACATGTTATATATATACACACGCACACACATATATATGCATGTACACTCATATATATATTGATGGATTTTTGGAATTTGATTATCTAATAAGAATATATGAAAATTTTAATCACGTATTCAAATAAGTATAAAAATCTAATAACAATTTCACTTTTGGAGGATGTTAATAAAATTTATACACTTACCATATTGTAGCATATTATAAAGTTGTACATAAAAATTTGTCAAATTTATATATGTTTTCAATATTAATTGTTATTTTCTAAATATAGATTGCAGTTTGAAATTTATATTTCAAATATATTTTAACCTGCAAATATATATATGAACTTTTATAGTTTATATTATTGTGGATTTTCTTTTTTATTTTATATTAAAAATAATAAATGTAATACAATTATTATAATTTTAAATTTTAATCACTTTTTATATTTTATCATCCGTCCACCACTATGTGGATCATCCTAATATTACAAAAATATAAATGACACTATACTCGTCACCTCACAAACTCAAAGGATAGGTTTAATGATCTTTGAGAAGATTTTGTTGTTCCATTGTCTCCAATAAAAGAGTACACATAAATGCATGCCTATTTAAGCATCCTATATGCGTACAGATAATTTGGAAACTGTACGTGCAAAGAATTTGTCAACATGTTTCCTTTCGGATGAAACTTCA
The DNA here is from genome assembly GCA_949677035.1 of Omphalea diandra. NCBI lineage: Eukaryota > Viridiplantae > Streptophyta > Magnoliopsida > Malpighiales > Euphorbiaceae > Omphalea > Omphalea diandra. Next base: position 106,678 of record CATIWR010358061.1, read on the forward strand.
CATTAAATTTCGCACTATAGTCCACACGCTCCTCAACCCTACTGACAAAGGATTTTTTTTTTTTTTTTAATTTGATTTTAGTTGAATTCGAATTGATAATCTCACAATCTATCATATTGATCCAAAACCCATGAACTGACTTGACGCGATACATGTTTTTCCCTAAAATCTGTACCAACGGAATAAAGATGTGGGAGCTATATAATGACTAAAGGTTAAGATTTGCTAAGGGACAACTGAGGATCATATGACTGAGCTAGATAAACATATGAAGTTATTTACGTTCAAGCATATGATAGTACGTACCATTGCTTCCTTTTTGGTATGAGATTTTGATCCGATAAGATAAAGAAATTCTGTTGGGTGTTCCTCTCATGTTAAGCAGAAATGACTAGCTCAGGACAAAATCCTAAAAAATAATTGCAGAAACAATGGCATTGGCAGGATCAGTCTGATCAGATATTTATGGCTGCCTGTCCTTTCGTTGGCTTTACCATATATTTTCAAAGGACACTCCATTTATTGTTCCAGAATCCAACAAGATCGGCAGCTACATGTCGGTTGAGTCCTTGACTCTATATTTTTCTTGATAATATACTTATATAAGTCATTGCATGAAAGGTTTTTTAAGATAGAAGTTCAAAGAAAGCAATGAAATATATATGAAATGAAATATAAATAAAATTAATTAATTTCATTTTATTTAAGTTTTCGTTTAAAGGTTAATGAATATAAACTATTTAAAATTTTTCTATTTCATCATTTGACCATAGATTTAAGAGTTAAAAAAAATAGACTTTTAGAAGTAAATGAAAGAAAACTTATAACATTTATTCACTCTTATTTACATTATTAAAAAAACTCTTAAATGAAGTTAACTTATTAATCTCATTTGTATCTCATTCTTTAACCCTTCTAACTCACTTTCATGTAAATTTTAAAGAAAAAAAAAAGAGTCATAATTGAATTGAATTTGAAACCAATCCAATTATTTTTCTTAAAACACTTTGATTAATTAGTTGTCATGCAAAAAGAAAAATGATAAGAAGCTTCAATTAAATTTTAAAAGCTATGTATAGGGATGGGATGTAAATTAAAGGGAAAAAGTGAAAGGACCCTCCTCTTGCCAAGTTACCATTAATTAGAGAGCACAGCAAACAAAAGTCCAGGTCAATCCTGTCTTAGCAGTTGCTTCCCAACTGATGTACAAAAAATTGATGAACAAGTACAACAATTTAAAGCCAAGACAAAATATGTGTACATCAAAACATAACTATGATACAGCAGCTGTACCCTTAACTCATTGACACTTGCTCTTTATATCCAAACAAAGTAACATGAACATTTCCATTATTGTTCAATCCAATTACTGCCACATGTTTTTTACTATAGTATAAAACCTCCCAAGATTACGTCAAATCTATGTGCGCCAATTCATCTGTTTAACTAATACAGGTATATTTCTGATGATAACTATTTGACATGGATGTGTGGTAGAACTTTGTTATCTAGCCAGTTGGTGTAGTGTCATATTCTTTTGTAGCTGTTAAAATAATTAGCCCTGTATTTTTCTCAAGTTATATATATATATATATATAGAGAGAGAGAGAGAGAGAGAGAGAGAGTGTAAAAGATCTTTGATTTCACAGTCAATTTAAGGATAAAATCATATTGTAATTTACTTTATTTAGTCTTTGATTTCAAAGTCAATTTAAGGATAAAATCTTATTGTAATTTACTTTATTTAATTTAGAAAATATATTAGAATCCGAATACAAATAAACCATCAAAATTTTGACAAATTTTTTAAATTTTCGAATCTATGAAGAAATTAAAAAATCTCAAATTACTATACAAATCTTAAAAAATAGCAAAAATAATTTAATAAATAAAATGGGTTTAGATAATTAATTCACTATATAAGTAATTTGAAAGACAAAACATTCTCGCTCCATTACCATAGTCTTACAATCCATGCAAAAAAAGGATTTATGCAATATAAATATTCTTTAAACTCCAGTCACCAAACACATAAAACATTAAAACTGAAATAAAACAAGGATTCATTGATTATATATGTACACATATCTCTAGCTCACAATTAACAGAAAGGAGTCACCCTATTGTCACCGACTCTAAACGCAAACGCCAAAGTTTTGTATTGATCCGATCTAAAATCCTAGTACAAGCTCTTTTCCTCTTCCATTAATATGGGAAAAGGTTAATTAGAGGTGAATCGGATTAATTTTAGATTGAGTTATTTTTAGATCGGGTTAATTTCAGTTTATATTTTTTTAATAGGTTTGAATTGAGTCATTTTAAATTAATAATGAATTAATACGATTATCAAATCAATGTATAAAAAGAAATTCAAATTATTTCTAGATTTTAAATTGAATTATATATATATACACACACCAGTTTTTTTAACATGTGCGTTGGACATATTTTTTCATTTTTTAGATTTTTTCATTTTTTAATATTTTTATTTAAATTTTTTCAATTATTTATAAAAATAACACTTGTCAAATATATCAAAATATAGTTATTATAATAAAATCGATTTAAAGTTTCATTATTATAAAACCGGTATTATATATTGCATTTTTTGTATATATCTTTTTATATTTTTTTATTTATCAATTATAACTTGTACTTTAGTTGTAAACATTTAAATCTCTCTTATAAATATTAAATATTGATATTCAAATATATTTATAAATATTAAAATTAAATTTTATTACAAATATAATTAAATAAATAATTATAGAAATTATTTTTAAAATTTATTTTTAATTAGTTATTAAAGAAATCTAAGTATGTTCAACATTTAGATCATGCACCTTGGCTGTTATATAGTCTGATTTCATTGTTATAAATATGCTTACTCAATTTATAATATAATATAAAGTATTGATGAATTTTTTTCTATTTGAATTTTAATGTCGAGGTATTCATGAATCCATTTACTATATATATATATAAGTGATGTGTCAATTATTATTGTAATTTTTACTCATCCATGGTTATTACACTTTCATCTTTTAAATTAAAAATCTAGCAATTTTGATTATTCTGACTTGTAATTAATGTTTATATTAAAAACTATAAGCATTTATTATTCAGTTATAAAAACAGTAACCATTATTGGTGACATAACCATTGAAAACTCTCTCATATATATATAAATCCGAAGCAAAAAGAAGCTAGAATAGTGATGTGGTAAAAACTCTTTGAGTTTAAATGTGTTTAGGTTGATGTAGCAACTCATTCTTAAGATTTTTGTTTATCCAATCTAATATCAATGACTTAATAATGCTTTGTTCTTATATAATACTTAATCATTACCATTGTTGTCTCAAAAAGTCAATAAAAAGATAATTTAATTTTCATTCAAAAACAATTAATGCTTTTATTTACTTAACTTTTATTATTATTCTTCTCTATCTCTCTCTCTCTCTCTCTCTCTCTCTCTCTCTCTCTCTATATATATATATATATATATATATATATATATATATATATATATATATATTAAAATAACTAGTAACTCTTCAAATTTATTATATTAATTAACAATAAAACATCAAGTCATATATCACGATAAAAACAACACCAATTCAAACAAAAAAAAAATCACAATTTCTATAATAAAATTATCATACTTCATCTCACATAACTTAATACTATCGCTAATAAAATTCATACTGCTCACAAGGGCCGAACCAAATACCAACAAAGTGAACCAAAAAGAAATCATGTATGAAAATAAACTTCATAATAATGTTATAAAAATTCAAAACCTCATCATAACATATTGTTCTTTAATTTTACAACCAATTACAGTCTCATACTCAAACAACAAATTAAATAATGTTATAAACATGTAACTTTGATAACTCCGTATTAATTCAAATTAATGAAAGATGTTATTATTAAAAAGAATAAAAATGTTGTTAAGTTATTACGTTAATCACATCACTAATGAAATAAATATACAATTTATATATTAGTCATTATCTAATATATTTTAAATATTTCTCAATGATCAAAACTTCTACTATCAATAGTAGAATAATCATACGTTAAAAATTTACTCCTACAAATCAGAAAAGAATTTTTCCAAATAATGCCACATAATAATTTTTCCAAATAACACCACATTTTTTTTAATATAACTTACAGTAACAAACTATTATGTCTAGAAGTAACAAATGAACATTAAAAAACTAAATATGATATTCCAAATAATATATAATATGTTAAAATTCATTGTATTAAATGTATTGTTGACATTGAACCTTTACTTTAATATCATTCAATAAATATAATACATAATAATGCCACTAAAAAAATATAAAAGTTCACTTCAACACTCCCAAATATTTCAATATTAATTTCAAACCGCGCAAAAGCGCAGAATATTGCTTTAGATTTTAATGGTGAGTGTATGATGAATTTTTTTCCTATTTGAATTTTAATGCATATGTATAATAAATAAAAATTTATATACCTAAACTAATCTTTAATCAAGGGTATTTTCATCAATTCAAAAGTTTTACCCTCTATCTTGCTTATATATATATATAATTTCGGATTAGATTTTTCGAGATGAATTTGCGTCAAATTAGAAAATGTATAGAGGTAAAACCTTCTCAGTCAATGTAGCCCTCCAAAAAAATATCATTGGGACCCTAGACTTTGAACTCTTAGCAGTAACCCTGTGCTTCACGCTCTTGAATCGTCCATTTGTCAATACATATTGATAAAAACAACTAAGCACAATGTGATCAAACAGCTTTCAGTAATAATAACTAAATCATTCATAAAACTGAGTAGTCGTGAGTTTCAACGCTAGTTGAAGCCAAATTCACAATAACAAAAAAAAAAAAAAATCTGCGAAGTTGTTAGTTAATTAATAAATACCTATAAGCAATCACCTACAACGTTGAATAATGCATTAGGGTCGGATGGAGCGTCGATCCAAAATCCATTTTTCTTCAGGAAAATTTAAAGACCTTATTAGATTTAGATCTTAAAACAGAGACTCTATGTGGATCTGTGTGTTCTCCAAAGTCCAAACCCAATTGCATTTTCATCCTTCTAATATTTCATGATCTGGGCATAGTAGATAGTGATTAACTTAAAAGAGGATCACTTCCTTTAGTCCTAAAAAATTTGCAGAATACATCCCTTGGTTCAATGTTTAATCCATCAGTTATCAATTCCAAAAACCCTAATTGCCACGCTTCACTCTTAAAATATGTTGAGTCGCTTCAGACTTACACCATCACACTAGATACATTAATTAATTAAACAGAAAAAAAATTTATGTGCATATATATGAAGTAATAGATAAATCAATGAGCTATTAGCTTAGGGATATTAGATCAAACCCAAATTGATGGAAATTTTACTAAAAGATAATTCAATTTAGTTAAGCTATGTTCTAAATGGAAACTACATTTTTGGGAGAGAATTTGGGAGTTAGTCTGAAGGGAAATATATTCAAGCGAATCCAAATCACCATTTGGACAAATAATTTTTTATCCATAGCTAAGTGGCTGTTCTTCATCAATTTTTGTTCTCAAATTCGCTTAAATTGAAGACCACTATAGGTCTAATCAGCTTCCAACTTTGTTGTTGACACCAAGGAAAATGTTATAATTTATTGCTTTAAAGAAATCATCTCCTTCACACGGCTTAAGAGGTTTTGATAGGTCTATTGCAGGAATTTCAGTTGAAATGCATGCTTTTTTTTTTGGATGTTTCTAGGCCTACAACTTGCTGTTTTGGTTGTTGACCCACTGAAAAATATCAGAAAAATATTAGGGAATTTGATGGTGGTCGAGATCGTGTGTTGAAAGTTCTATTATAAGTGATATTAACGTCATTAATATGAGTTAGGTCCACTCCTCTGCAAGTTATAGTCGGACATTGATGGCCAAATTCATTCAATCTGTTATTTATAAGCCTAGTTCTACCAATTATATTATGAATCCGATTTTTGTTACTTCGTGTACTCAAAATCAAAATGCATTGTTTTATTAAATTTTACAATTATAATTTATGTACATTGGTTATCAACTGTATGTATATTTGGTATTATATTGTATAGACATTGATATTGATCTGTATATAAATTGGTGTTAAATTGTATGTATATTTGTGTTAAACTGCATGTATATTAAAATTTATGAATAGAGCAATGAAAAGAAATATGAGTTCAAAACTAATTGATCAATATACATACATGAACAATATATATTAACAAAATTTTTTAGAATTTGTTACATTATTTCTCTATTCATGTATATTAAAATCCATGAATAGAGCAATGAAAAGAAATATGAGTTCAAAACTAATTGATTAATGTACATGCAGAAATCATATATATTGATAAAGTTTTTTAAAATTTGTTACATTATTGCTAAAGTACAATTTCAAAACTAATTTACTTTTCATTAATATATTTTATAAATTTCAATATATATGTAATTCAACATTAATGCACATGCAGTTCAAAATTAATATACATGTTATATAAAATTAATGTACCAATATATATGCAGAAACAAAGTATATTAACAAAGTTTTTTAAAATTTATTACATTGTTGCTAGAGTATCAATTTAAAAGTAATGTACTTTTTATTAATCTACTTTATAAATTTCAATATATATGCAGTTAAAAATCAATATGTATACAATTCAATATTAATGTATACAGTTTACAACTAATATACATGTAGTTAAAGAACAATGTATTTTCAAAACTAATATACCAATGTATATGCAAGAACAATGCATATAAACAAATTTTTTTAGAATATTTTATATTATTAATAGAGTATCAATTGAAAACTAATGTACTTTTCATTAATCTATTTTATGAATTTCAATATACATGCAGTTCAATACTGATATACATGTAATTAAGACCAATGTATACAATTTAATATCAATATACATGCAGTTCTGTTTTCTTTTAAAAAAAGAATAATACATGTGACACTTAAATGAAATAGTGCACATTAATCTAGGTTTATGTTGTAATATGAACTTGAGTCCATTATATGCGTATTGAAGAGTCTAGGTTGGACTCTCAATTCAATGGTCGATATTGACTCAGCTCATATACATGGCTCTTCAGCCTATTTTAATGGATTCTTATATTATGGATCCTTGACCATACAACAATATAGACCAGAAGTCCATAACACATGAAAAAAAAACTCATACATCTCTTAAATTCTAGTTTATTATTGTTTAAATTCTCATTAGGCCTATCATATTTTATTCAACTTGTGAAATTATGATACTATTTCAAGGTCTATTAAATTTTCTATCACAATTATTAATACCCTTCTTTTGTTTTTTTATCTTTTTTAATAAATATGATTTTTTTTTCACAAAAACCAATTTAGATACATATAATTTATTTTATGTTATACATAATATTAGAATATAAAATAAAAATTATAAAAAATAATATAATAATAACAAAAATATAATTATATTAAAATCTTCAGTTAAAAATAAAATAGTACATTAATTTACAATTAATTATAACATATTTTATATTTAGTGTATAAATTCTATTGTGTTTATCAATTTTAATATTACAAAAATTTGACAATGTTAAAATATTTAATTATATGTCATTAAAATGTATGTTCATTAGTCAAATACTATGGGTACAATAGTATTTGCCTATAGGTTCTTTATTATTTGGGTACAAATTTTTTACAAATGAACTCTAGATTCATTAATACTTATCTATTACTCTATTAGTATTTGTCTACAAGTTCATTAAAACTTAGCTACAAGTTCATTATAAATGAACTTGCAATTAATTAGTATTTGCATACAAATTTATTAAAACTTACTTACATGATATTATGAGGCTCACCGCAATAGTTGGTTCGGGTGATTCGGGTTGAGTCGAAGTGGTTGGCTTGAGTAATTATAGCTAGTCCTTGCAAGATAACAGAGGTGAGGGAGTATATAGACGGTTGCCAAAAGCTCACTCTAATGTCTAAGTTAATAATATACTAAAGAGACAGAGAGAGAGTGAACACAATGCAATGTAATGTCTGAGGAATACTTTATAGTATTATATATAGTGACTAGGTTTGTTGGAGCATGGCTTGAACTTTTTTCTATTTAGTGATTATTTCCTTATGAGAATTATATTCCTAATAAGAGATAACTTTTCATTTAGGATAAGCTATGGATTAATTATAATTGAGTGGGCTAAGTTATGCACGTGCTCAGTCTTGTGAGGCTATAGTGGGTCTAGCTACATGGCCTTTTATGATTGGAAGTTGAACCGAGTTTTGTGTGTAATTGGGTTTAACTCATATTTACTTTGGTAGTATCACTATAAATTCATTATAAGTTAACTTTAGGTTCATTACAAATGAACCTATCTTCTATAGGTTCATTAGAATATGCATATAAGTTCATTACAAATGAATGTATCTTCTTTCATCACTAATTATTATTTGTTATAATTAGATTAATTATTCATATTTCAAAATTATATTTTGATATTATATGACATTAAATAAATATTCATTAGTTTAAACAAATTATTCATTAGTTTAAAATAAATATGTACATAAATTAATTTTGTAAGAATAAAAATATCATTTATAAGAAAAGAAAAAATGGAATAATAAAAAAAAGAAAATTGTGCACTATGAAAAAAAAACAAAAATTTTTCAGGTACACTTTTTCTTTTGTCTATCACACGTGTCATGGACTTCTAGTCCATATTACTATGTTGATAATGATTCATGATGTAATTTCCATATTCTAACTATTTCGTCAAGAAAGTATCATAAGCACTATACTTCCACTCTCAAATAGCAGTCTCTGCCTTAAATATTAGAGTACACTTTTGACACAAAAGCCAAACTCTCTTCTCACATTTTTTTTGTTGTTTTTTAAGCTTCAATCCAAAAAGACTCAAGCCATCTAGCCTAATCCAAAAAAACTCCCACAAAACTATCCAGTTGGATACCACAAGCAACATCAATAAAGAATGTAATCACAAAATATACCAGTTATTCTGACTGGCTTCCTGTTCGGTTTGAGGAAAGTTAGGTTTATGTTGGCTGTTGTTAGGGTTTCTTCTGTTTGGTCACTTATAAAATTGCTAGTTAATTTGAATGCAATCCAAACCTAGCTCAAAGAAAAAAGAAGAGAAAAAATACTTAATGAAATTATTTTTTCTATGAATTTTAATTAATTTTCTTATATAATTTATATATTCATCATTGTGTTTCCAACAAGTATATCATCTTAAATTTTATAATAACGTTTATTATTAATAATTCATTCATTGTTTATAGTTTTTGGCTGATAAAATAGCTTAAATAGAAATGACCAATAAATATATGGAGAAATTGTTTATATATATATTATATTATACGGTATAGGAAGATTAAATAATTTAAAACCAATCCAAGTTGTTTGCATGGCAGGTAAATTGTAACAGTCTCGTGTTTGCAATGACTTAGAAACAGCTAAATAATTTCTCTAAAAAAAAAAAAAAGAAAAAAAGAAACAGCTAAATAATGAAAAAACAAATAGGCAAATTAGTTAGCGTAGAAACAGGTGCGACGACGGATGTAAGTTACTGCTGCACATGATTTGCTCAATTTGTGCTTTCAAAGTTGGACGTTTAATTGCTTTAACTTTTCTAATCAAAACGAGAGCCCACAGTCGAAACAATAATGATAACTAGATCAAGAATAATGGGGGGGTGGGGCACTTTAGCATGGCTGCACAAAAACTCGTATAAAATACTATATATTTCCAATCAAACCAGCCACATTCTTAATCCCTTGAATTAAGAATAAGATTTATTCTTAGAATACAAGGGTGTCACACCTTAATCTTATTGGGATAAGTCCAGGGACAGAGCAAGAGTTTTAAATTTGGTGGACTGAAAAGAAAAAGGTTAAATATATAACTTTTTCAAAAATAATTTGTGCAAATTTTTTGAGAAAAATATGTAATTTTAAATTTTGTAGGGTTAAATATATAATTTTTTTCAAAAATAATTTGTACAAATTTTTTTGAGAAAATATGTAATTTTCAATCTCATAGGGCTAAATGTATAATTTTTTAAAGATAATTTGTACACGTAGTCATCATGTTATAGTGCGATTTTTATTACGGTTATGAAACTTTTTTTTTTTGCAATTAGGTCAATAAAATACGATTAATATTGCAATTATTATATTCTGGTTAATTACTTTATATTTAGCTACCAGAGAGTTAACGTGAAATAAAATATTAATTTTATAATAAGTGATATTAGAAAAATGGTGACACGTGGCTAATGATGCAAAAAAAAAAAAAAGTTTCATGACTGCAATAAAATACTATAGTATGATGACCACTTATATAAATTACATATAAAAGGAATATCATCATTTTTTTAAAAAAAAATTGTTCAATTTTAATAATTCAAGTAAAATTCTCTGATATTTTTACTCTCTAAATCTATTTTATCATATATTATTATAAAAATTTAATGAAATATAAATATAATCATGATTCACCAATTCTTGATTTTTTTAATATAATTTTTCAAGGAGTTTTGTCTAATCGTTGAAACTATTATACAAAAACTGATTTGAGGGATTTTGGTGAGTAAATTTATAGAAATACTTAGATTTAGATTAAATTCATTATTTGAGTATGAAGAAAAGACAAAACTTAAGAATTTTTTTAAATATCTCATCTATCAAAATCCATAAAAAAGAAAAAATTTAAAAACTCATCTAGGAGGTGAGTTTGTTGAATCTCTCATATTAGAATGAGAAGTTTTATTTAACTTTTAATTTAACTTTTTAAAAAATTATATGACTATTATATGCATAACATGCAAGTTATAATTTTGAAATTCATACAACCAAAAACTCATTAAAAACCTAAATTTCATAATTACATAGATTTTGATAAATTCATAAATTTTAAAAATCGATCCAAATAATGCCTTAAAGTAGATGTAATTTTGGATTTTTATTCAGTAATTTAACATAATATCATGACTATAGTGAACTGATTGTAAAAAAAAAAATTAATTTCATGACTGGAATAGAATTCACACAATAGTATGACAATCACACAATAGAATGACAATCACGTGTATTCTAATGTCATATATTATAAAATTAATATTTTATTCTTCTTTAGCTCTTTGATGGCCGAATATATGCTAATCAACCGAAATATATTAATTGCAATATTAATTGTACTTCTATGATAAAATTGCAAAAAAAAATAAGTTTCATGATTACAATATAATTCGCACTATAGCTAAGTGTACAAATTACCCATTTTTTAAAATTTTGAATAAAATTTATGGAAAATATGTAATTTTAAAAATCTTGTACAAAATTCATGAAGAAATTGCATAATTTTTAAAAGTTTGAGGACCGTAGGCAGCTCCTCTGCCCTTGAATAATTCATAATCATAAATAGAGCACATACTACAACTAAAACTCACTCTCTATTATCAGCTTCCTAAGTTGTAAGGACCATGCAATCTCCAATGCCGCATGCAAAAGCTATAACATGGAGGAGCAAATAAAGATTAATGGTGTTAGTAAAGGATTCCGAACAAGATTAGGATGAACCATCCCTGTAAGCTTAGGATCACTTTTATTCGTAGCTTATTGGATTAAAAAATTCGTTTAATTAGAAATACATCTTTTATGGACGGAATCATACTTAAGTGCAATGATCTAGTCCTATTCATGAAGTTATTCTTTTAGATTACGAGGGAATACTTAGATAATAATAATAAACCAAAAGAAAAAAAAAAAAAAAGTAAAGGGTAACAGAGGGATCAGAAACTGAAGAAAAACAAAGATTCCTATGCTCCACTGCATAAGGGTGATCAGAGGTGATAAACTGTTGGGTAGGCACAACTTTGAGTCTATCTTTCTTCTTTCTTTCTGCTATGAATTTGGTCATTTTGAATTGTGAGAAGTTGATAATCAAATTATTAAACTAAGATATTAAAAAAATTTATATCATGTTTTGGTTTTTTTTTTTTTTTTTTGAGCTTTAAATCAAGTTTCAGTTGCATATAATTTTAATTTTTTAAATAAAAAATTTTATTTTAATTTTTAAATTAATATCAAATCATATTAGAATCTAATCAATGCAAATTGACTTTATGGATTGAGTTGTAGTTGAATCAAATTTGATCTAAATTCATTTTAAATTTTCTTCTAAATAAGTTAGAATTGGATTTTCTAATTAAATAAGATCAGGTAGAAGATTTTTAATTTTTAATTAAATTTTTGTTGATTCCTTAGGATTTTATAATTCACTTAGGAAAGAATATTACTGAAAAGTGAGGATGATTGCTTCCTCCTTTTTATATTTCTTTAATTATAGAAAATATTAGCTTCAATTATTCCTTTTCAACTTTTTACCAAGCATTTTGTATTTCACCTCTGGCCATAATCAGGGGTCATGAAATGCATATATATATAGGGATAAATTCTGAAGACAAACCAAAATTATTAAATTATATGTGTCTAGTAAAGTTAAATATATTGGAATGATCATTCTTTATGGCATGCCAAACAATTAATTAATTAATTCCCAAGGTGCAATAATAACACAGTATGTTGATTTTCTGGCCAGAAAAATCAAATGGTAGAGATCGAGAAATGGAATTTTGACATTCTGATCTTGACATATGAGAAAAAGATTAAAATATAAAGATTCTCTAAAGAGAAAAAGAAAAATTACAAGTTATTAAATCGTAATCTCATTCGATAATTGAAAAGCTTGAAGCTCTGTACCATTAGATGTAGCTATTAAAGGCACAGAGCTCACTAAGGTATCAAGGTGTTTTAAACGTTAAACGCAAGGCAGAAGGCGCATATGCACACCTGAGCAATATTAAAGGGGTGTATAGTATAGCTGATTAGTATAGTTGATAATTGATTGATATCTATTAATTGATAAAATAGTAATTAGTAAAAATCTAAAACAATAATTAATAATTGATTAATGTGTCAATCAACTGCAGTTTGAATCCTTTGCTACTTGAAATTGTTTTTCAATCTCCATTGTTAATAGTTAATAAAAAAACAAAAATACTGTTTCTTTTAGATTTCTTTTATCATCATTTTAATTATTCATATAAAATAATTTATTTTAAATTATTATACATAAATTTTATAAAAAATTATATATAGGATATTTTAATTACTAAAAATATATTAATATATAATAATTGACATTAATAAAAATAATTATTAAAATTTCACAAATACAAAATAATAATTGTAATTTCCTAACATTTAAAATAATATATTATAAAGATACATTAAAATATATTTGTTATTTTATTTATTTTTTTTTCAATATATAAAATATTAAAATTATATCATTATTAGTCATTTTATAAATTAACAGTAACAATTAAATAAAATTTACCGAATACTTAACATCAAACTGCTATCAATTACTGACTATCAGCAACCGCTATCAGTTATCAGTTACATTTATCAACTATCTCAAACAAATTCTAAGTGTAAAAAAAAATATATTAACAAATTAAAATTAAAATATAATAATCATATATACATATTAATGATATATATTGAATGAATTATCTAAAAAACTTATTTCTGACTTTGCAATAATTGTCTTCAATTAAATTACAAAAAAGCTTATTTAACCTTTGTAACGATTCGATTTTGAACTTTATATCTTTGTAGTTTTGTTAATTTTAGTTGATCAAAATGATATGTAAACTAGAGTTGTAAAATAACAATTCAATTTTTAGTTCCATATTAGATTGTTGATTTTAATTGATCATAATGATATATAAAGAGTCAACATCACCTTTGACAGTTAAATACAGATGCTTTTTTAATTTGACAAAAATTTTAATATAAATTCTAAATGTTCTGAAAATTTTCACATAAAATTTAATTAGATCTTAACTTGATTTGAAGTTGAATTCAAATTGATTTAATTTAAATTACTAAAATAAATTAATTTTTAAATATTTAATATAACTCAAAAGATTTTCTATATATTTATTTGATCATCTGATTTGATTTTACAGTAATTTAAAATAATTTGAACAAAATTCATATAAAAAAAATCTGACTCAACTTTAAATTGGCACGAAATCATTTACCGCCTCCACAATTGTATGAAAACTGATGATAGATTATCTTATCTTTTTTATTTTTTGAAACAATATATTATCTTCTCTAAATAAACAAAATTAAAGATATATATATATATATATATATATACATATTCTCTCATAGATATATATCTAATCTCTTTGATCTTAAAATCACTTTTTTTGGAGCAGGGGTAGATTACCTCGTGATAAATATGTAATTGACAAATGTTGGGTGTGTCTCAATCTCTCTAATGAACAGAATATTCTATTTGCCTTTGGGACCTAAAATGGTACTTGGCAGTAGTGGGTAAAGTAGCTTTTCCCTTAGGCTTCACAGTTCACCCTTTCACTTTCTAAAATGGCATTTATTCCTTCAAATACTATGCCCACTTCTAATCCTACTGTGCAACAAAATTGACACTTAAAGGGTACCTAATTATCAAAAAGGGAATGTCAATTTTTTGTGCTAATTTGGAATATTTTTTGTAATGACAACTATACTTCTTTATGCCAAATCCTACCATGAGCAAATGGTGATACACATACACATTATATATTGATACATGCAAAAATAAATTCTAAGATTCAGTTTAAATAATTGAAAAGTTTTTTTTTAGAATAATAGATAAAAAGATCTGATTTTGATTTTTTAGTATCAATATTTAGAGAATTAATTTAATTTTTCTCTATATATAAGATCAATATGATAAATGTTTTTTAAATCACTTAAAAACTTAATTTAAAATCCTAGTTAAAAAATTCACACTTAATGATAAAGCCAAATTACTGAAATTACAAAAAATTATAAATTCAATGTTTTGATATTTTAAATTAAGATATAGTGTTGAATTCACGAAACTGTTTTTTTTAAAAAAAAAAAAAACTCATAAACTTTCTTAATTAAATGAATTTTCAGAAATTTTTGGTTTATATAATAAAATTGAAAAAAAAAGATGGTTGAACTTGAAGTGAGCACAGTACAGGGCAGTTTGAAAATTTAAAATTCTTCAGAATTGTCTTGAATCTTTAAGAAATTTTTTTTTCAAAAAATTGATACCATTTTAAATTTTACAATTTGATTCGGTTACTCATGAAAGTCGGGGTGATACGGATTGATTTTTCAATTCTTTTGATACAGTTTAATTCAATTATGTATCAATTTGAGTATTTCATACTTATCAAATTTTTATATCACTAAAAAAATTAAATGCATCACTTTTTAAACTATATGTATATATTAATTGAAATTAAGGAGTTCAATTTTAATAAATTAATTACTTTAATTAGTACAAAGAGAGAGAGAGAGTTTGGTTTCAGTGATCAATTCCTTTTGGAGTCAAGATGGTTTCAATTTGATTTTTGATTCGAAAATATATAAAAAATTAAAACTGTCTCATTTATTTTCCCAGGGATGATTCAATCCCATATCTCACAACATAACCAAAATTTTTTTATCTAAAATAAATCTAATTTAACTCTTTGGTTCAAGTTTGAAATTCTCCATATCCCATGCTTAGCTGGCTAAACCCACAAAACCTGACGGTGTGGATGCAACCATGGACATGTGGATTTGGCAATTTCTCATTTGTAAATGTAATTTGAGGCAGAAGGGAGAATTGAAGCTATTCACGTCCTCTTTGTTCAAAGTTTTCAATAGCTTTATCACAAAAGCATGTCACTTGTTAGAATTTGCACGCATGCCTGTGACCACATATATTGCAACATACTCAAAAATTTTTGAAGTGGTCCTTTGAATAAGACTCTGAAGCCAAATGATCATTGCCGTTAAAAGATCAAATATGAAGAAAAAGTTGTGTAGAGAGTAATAGCATATTATATATGATTGAGTGGAACGTTGAAATCAAATAATAAGTTGAGGTAGCAAAGGAAAGGTACTGTTTCATTTTGATTGTGTTTAAATAACTTTTCTATTGTGGCAGATAATTGATACATGCGAAAGAGAAATAATTCCGAGCGTAGAATTAAAGGGGTGATGAAATGCTGATTCAGAAAAGAGGGATGTGACTCAGATAGTGAAGTGCACTTGGATGGTCAATACAAACTCTTTGAGAGAGTGACTAGACTCGCCCAAGTATACCTCTCCCTTTCGGAATCTTCTTAGGCCTCTCATTTTGTGTGGGGGCTGTAGGGACTCCCTCTTAAAACCATGAGCTGATAATGCTTCTTCTTCTCCTCCTTTTCCTTATTGATTCTTCAATACAATAATACTTTTATAAAATAAATAATAATAACAGTGTTCTGTGAAAAAAATGGATATCCTAAGATGGTTTATCATTCCAAATATATCATCTAATTATTGACTAACCGTTAAAAATTATATATTTTCAGTCTCTTTCACTTTTTTTATTGACTTTAATAAAGTTAAAAGTTTAAATTTGTATATCAATTAATAATAATTATAACAATTTCTAATATGTGTTAATTGATTAAACCTGTTCTTTGATTTATGAATTCTAAAATAGTTCAGAATGAAACAGAAATTTTGAAAATAACTTTATCTGTCTCCTACTCACCTCTAATTTACTATAAATGATGATATGCTTGTTTATCCTTTTTTTTTAAAAAAAAAAAAATAATTCTTTTTGAGCAATCTTCATCTCCCAAATGAAATCTCAATTAATGAATCATATAATATGTGAATAACAACTTTTAAGAACAATAGAGAAGCTAATAATTGTGGCCATGCCTCTCCTGATAGGTGGGCCAATTGGGCTTATTGGTATATGAGATTAACATCATTGTGCAAAATACTAATATACACAGTTTTCTGATTCATGGTATGATGTGATGGTGATATTTTTTGAAACTAATGGAGAAAATAAAAAAAAATTGATACCAATTGGAAATCTGACCAGAGATGGGGTATTGCTTGCCACATTATCAGAGAAAGTGGGGAAGCCCTCTTCCCTCAATCCTCATCAAGTTAAAGTTATTAGCTTTTTTTTTTGGAGGGGGGGGGGGGGGCAGAAGAAGTTTTGATACAAACATTTTGGATAACAAATTATAAACATGCGATGATATGGTGATAAAACTTGCATTAATGGTAGAAAAGCAATTGCTAATGTTACATTTCAACCAAGGAGAGAAGGAAAAAAAAAAATTCACAAAAAAGAAAGGTAAAAAGAACAACCTATATGCTTTCCATATATAGGAAGTTGAGTCAATTCTTTTAAACCTATTTTTAGCATTAAAAAAAAGAGGAAAAAGAAAACCTAAATATTTGCTAAAAAGGCCTGGATTTTTTTTTCAAATAGCCCAAGCCTGTAATCAGCCAACCTTGACTTGTAAGCCGACCTTTTATATTCAGACCATGTGAACTGCTCATATAGACTTTCTTCTCCCTCTGCCAAAAGAGAAGGAAAAGGAGCAATCTTTTCATTCAAAGGTGGACCACCAAAATAGATCATAGAAACTCTTGATTTCATTGTGTCAGCTACAACTCTATGCTTCACACTTCTAAACCTTCCATTGGTCATTACCTGCATCATGTATCAAAATCCACACAAAATTCAATAAACATGAAAAATATAAAGTACCCATTTGTACTTTTTTTTTTCTTTTTAACCCAAACTAACTGTAAATATTTAAAATTCAGTTATTAAGACCGCAAATTCCAACTTTAATTAAAAAATCTTTTTTTTTCTCCCTACTGGAGGGTAGGTTTATGATCAACATAGAAGAAACAGACTGATAATTACAAGTAACAAGCTTGGTTGCATTTTTTTTTCTTGGGAAAATAACAGGATATAGCAATATGCTAGAGGTATTATAAAATTTTTTTTAAAAAAAATCTTTACCTGCAGAGCATCACCAACATTGATGAAAAAGGACGTCTGATCAGGTGGGACTGAAACCCAAGTCCCATCTCTCAGACAGATTTGCAGGCCAGTTGTGTTGTTGGATCTTAAGACGGAAATTATCTGTGGGTCTGTATGCTCCCCAAACCCAATCAAATTTCTACCACTCAATGCTTGCAGCTCTGGACATGGCGGATAGTAATTTAGCCTAAAGCATGAGTCGCTCTTTTCATCCCTCAGCAGCCCACTCAAAACACTTCTTGGCTCAATTCCTAAACCATCAGCCATCAATTCCAATACTTCATATGCCATTCTCTTCACTGCCAATATGTAATCTTCCACAGCAGAGCTACATAATCACAAACAGAAACTTATTAATAATGTTACTCATTTGCTTAAATTACACTAAACAATTTTGTTCAATTGTTTCCAAAACTGTGTGTGCTTAATTATTAACAAGCAACTAAAAATAAGGAGACAGACGAATAGGAAAAATTGAAAAGGAAAAATCTACCGGAAAAGTTGCGGGTTTTCTTGGAAAGTGGAGAGAGTTTTATGGGATGTGATTTGAGGATTGGTGTTGAGAAGGAGATATTCAATCCAACCAACATCACCATTAGGGCCAATTCTTTTGTTACCATAGCCAAAAGGGTCAGGAGGGCCAACTTTATCTTTCTCAGATTGAGGAAGGTTAAAGAAGTTGACCGCCAGAGTTTCCAATCTAGTCATGAACTCAAATGGGACACCATGATTAACCAACTTGAAGAACCCAAACTCCTTACACGCCTCAACTATTAGAGTCTTGGCTTCAGGGTCGCTAAGGTCTATCACTGGAATACCACTAAATAAGAAGCAGTCTGCATTAGGCTTGCATGTTTTGATGAAAGAGTAATGGTCTAATGCTGTCTGTGACAGGACCACCATGGCTCTGTTATTGTGTTTTTTCACAACTTGAACACCAACAAGAACGGAAAAACAGAGTAGGCAGAGGAAAGAAGAAGAAGAAGAAGAAGGAGGGGGAATTGGGTTGGAGAGATTGGTGAGATTGATGGGGTATATAAATGCGGAAATGGGAGAGACAGAGAAGAAGCTAATGCATGAGAGGGAGGGACAGAGGCGTTACTAACTATCAAGAGGAGCCATCTGGCTTTGTGTGTCTGCTTGGCATTTATGGTATCGAGAGAGTGAAATTGCTTAGATTTTTCTTTTTTCTTTTTAAGGAAAGAATTAAAAAAAAAAAAAAAAAGAAACTTGCGATGTGGGGTCTGATGTTTATCCCCAACATCAACACAATTTTCAATTTCTTCTTTTTTTTTTTTTTCAAATATATTTTTTACAAGTAAATATATCATGCCAAAGACATGTTGGTTCAATCGTAGCAAGCACTCGGGTGCTTACGATTCCGTAATTGTAACCGTAAGCACTAATTTTAATCGATAAGTTAATTTTAATTTGAAAATATTTTGAATTAAAATAATAATGTAATTAAAAATTCAATTATTTAAATATATATATATATATATGCGTGCGCATTTTTGCAGCAACTAAAAAAAAACCGCGAATTTGACTTTCACTTTAGTATAGTGTAGTATCGATAGCCTATTAAAGTTCTATAGTCAATATTTGCTGAGGTATACTTATATTTTTTTGATATTTATAAATGTGATGGATAAAAAAATCTATCGAATATGAAATAATTTATCTATCTTCATTTTATTAACCAAAAAGCCGAATGCCATATATATCCTGACTTGTAAGATAACAACCTGAAATTTACGTTAATTATTTTTTCTCCATTTCACAATAAATAAATAATAAATAACCATAAAATTTAGCATCAAAATATTTTTCATCCCTGTAACAAGGTAATAAAAATATAAAGGCTATTATAAAAGCTTTTAAGACTTGGTGATGAAAAAATCAACAATGAAATTTTTCTATCATTAAATTTAATGTCGACAAATTGAACTAAATTTAGCAAAAAATCAGAGATAAATTTTTAACGATAAAAAGATATTTTATGGCTAATATATGGTGCAAAATACACATCATCCTTAGTCAATATTAAAAAGATATTGGGTTAAAAGCAAAAAATTCATCACTGTTATTGATAAAATTATATATGTTGGTAATTAGCAACCAACACTTACGATTTAGAGACGGATCTATTTTGAAGCTAAATCAAAATTATTTAATACAGATATCATCTCTTTCTTTATCAATGGATTAAAAATTCTAGCAATAAAACTATTAGTTAATTAATGACAGATACTTATATTTAGTAATAAATTAGGTCTCTCGCCATTTCTTTTTTTTTGCCTTTTTACCATCACTGCCATCAGTTCATCTCCTCTCCCTTCTCATCCAGCGCTGCTAAAGTGAAGTCGCAGAAGAGCTTAGCCATACTTCCTCCTTCTCTTCCTCTAGCATCAGTAGCCTCACTTGAATGTGTAAATTTATTTTGCTAGTTTTAATAAATTTTTATTGTTAGTTGAAAATTTATTAATTTTGTGAAATAATCTAGTGCTTAAATGTTTATTCTAGTGTTTATATGATTTTGGTTTAGTTGTTATTTTAGATTTATTTTTTTTAATTTTAGATTACGTAATATCTAAATATTTTCATTAATTTAGTTGAATTTGTTAATAGGGAAAATTTTTTAATTTATGATAATTTAATTTGTTAATTTGCGAAAAATTAGTTAATCTGGGTTAAGTTGGTAATTTATATTAGTCTTAGTTAGGTTCAATGTGAAAATCAGGTTTTAGTGTAGATGAAATTAGATTAATTTAAAATGAAAATTTTCTTTAATATGCTAATTTGATTAAAATATTATTAATTAATATTCATCTAGTTTAGATTAATTATAGAATCTAGGGTATCAATATTGGATAAATTAGAATAATTTAGTTTGAGTAGGATTTTTTAATATGTTAATTTGGTATTAATTTATATTAGTTTTGTAGAGGCTCATAATAGAATTGGGTTGTCAATGTTGAGTAAATCAGATTCATTTAGTTTATGCAGGATTTTTTCTTTAATATGATAATTTGATAAAAAATTATTAATGAAGTTTCTTTAATTATGTATGGTACTTTATTATTTTATTTTAGTTGAAATTTTAATTAGTTAGAAATTGTGGTGGTTGTTATGTGGATGTTTTGAATTTTTTTCGTTTAATGAAGTTTCACTAATTATGTATGGAGAACACATTAGAAATATATCTTTATTTATAAATTAATTTAAATTAGTGTTGTTTTGTGCAATCAATATATATTATTAATTCAAATTTTAGAATTTATTCAAACCATGACATTTCATGTGTCATTTGTTTCCATTATGTTATACAAAACTATCGTATCAAAAAAATATATGAATAAAAAATTAGATACATTAATTGCATATTAAAAATTTTAAAAAATAAAAAGTAAAAAGTGAAAATTGTAAACAAGGAGTTAAAATCATATAAAAAATTTCTAAATATAAAATTAAAAATATTAACTGCCATCTAAAAAATTTCTAAATAAAAAACTAAAAATTTTGTGAAATAAAAATTATAAATGGGAAAATAAAATCATATAAAAATTTTGTGAATGACAAATTAAAAATAAAAAATATAGAAATTTTAAATAATTTCTAACCATGAAATTAGAAAAATTTTAAAATAAAAATTCTAAACAAGAAGTCAAAATTTAAATTAATTTATCCATTATTAAAAATTTTAAATATATAAGGGTAAGTAATAGTGTAATTGATTATCATTACTTGATTCCAGTTTAATAAATTCTCTTTTTAAAATTATGTTACATAAGATTCAAAATATGAATCAATAAACAATTTTAATTTTAATACATATATGATAGATATTTAAATAAAAATATAGAAATTAAATATTATAAATATATTATATATTTATGTTCTTTAATATTATTTAATATCATTCTTCTTATAATTATAAAAGTTATATTTTTACGAATTTTATGCATCCAAAATAAATAATGTTATACTATAATATGTTCTATAATATTTAAAATGATAATTTATATGCATAAAATGAATTAAAGGATTATAATTATGAAATTCAAAAAAATAATAAATTTAAATTTAAGATCGAACTGAAACTGAACTGAAAATAAAAAATTAAATAATTGGATTGAATCGAGTTGAATTTTCAACCCAATTCGATTTGATTTTTTTCTATTTCAATCATCCTTTAATCTTTCGAAGAACCAAATTTCGACAAGTCTCGATGAGTTTTAAAAAACCGGACGGAACCGGAATATGCACACTCCTAGTCAAATCCTGCATCCTGCATGACGATGATTTGTAGATGGAGGAAGATGAGGGCACTTATGCAGAAGTTTGTACGTGCATGCCACCCATTCACCTCCATTTCCTCGTTGAAATCCTTCATCCATTGATGCCTTTGACGATGGAGAGAATCTAGGCTGTAATTAGATTATCGTTTTTTTAATATGTTTTGCTCAACAGGCATCATTTTTTATTTTGTGAATTTAATGTTTTATAATAAAATATGACGGCTAGTTATAGATAGAATATAGTTATTTTTTTAAAAAAAAATATAAATCTCTGTTGTCTATTGTAGATGGAATATGTATTTTTAAAAAGAACTTAAATTTCAGCTATAGAAATTTATATTTTAAAATAGAATAAAATAAATTCATTATTGAATTACTGACGAAATTTAGATTTTTTTAAAATATTATCTTAGCAATGAAAATTATATTTTAATATTTATATATATATAATTAATATTAAAGTTAGTGATGAATTAATAACAAGTATTAAAAATTAAAAAAATTTGAATTATAAGTATTTTTCTCAAAAAATTGAACTTCAATCAAATTTTAAATAATTAATTTCTTATTTTCTCCTTGAGTTAAATGAGCACAAATGAAGATGTATGTGCGTAAAGGGACAAGAGATGAGAGAAGCCAAACCTCAACCTTATAACAAGATGCTTATCTTTTGATATAAATTAAAAAAAAAAAAAAAAAAGAATGAAAGGCTTTATCTCTCTCTCAAGGATTAGAAGCATCCAGTGCATATATCTTTTCCTAATTTGAACATCTAAAATTTGTGACATATAAAAGTCTTAAAATTGGATCATTATTTGAGAGGGAAAGTAATAGTAAAAGGGTCAATTCAAAGATAGTTCCTCCCTTTTCATGTTGAAAAGAATTTAAAGTTATAATTATTGGTCCATAAATTGTGATAAACACCACATTTCTCCCTCTACAATTGGAAGCTCAACATTTCTTTTTTTTTTTTTTTTTAGTTTGGAGATATACACCATTTATTTCAATTAATTAACATAGGGTCGATTTTATTATAAATATAATGAAATTGTCAATTACAAGTTCTTCTCTAGTGGGAAAACCATTCAAGCTTTCGAGTTTATATATTCACTAGTTTTATTCTCATTCTCTATTTTCGATATTTTTTATGATATATTATATATACAATTGGAATAAAAAATAAAATTTTTAAAAGTTTTTCAGAGTTATTATTCTAATTTTTATTTATTAAATTTTTAAAATAAATTTGATTTATATGTTTATTGAAATTAATTTTGTAACATAAATTCAACAATATAATTTAAACATTTTTTAATTAAATAAGACTTTTTTTTCATGAATGTGATGCATATACATTTGTATAAATTTATGAATATTAATTTTATATAAATAAAAATTTTAAAAATATTTAAAATAAGTAATTTCAAAATTTTATTTCATGTATGAAATATTTTTTGTATATTATTCATTTATATAAATTGAAAAATATTAAACTTTTAATAATTAGTATTATTTAAAGCTAAAGATTAACTAAATATGTCATATATAATTTCATATTTATTAAATATTAAATATTTTAATTATCATTAATATATGATAAAATAAATCTATAATTAAAAAATTAAATGATAGTCATTGAAAGTTTTAATTGACTTTTAAAAAACATAAAATTTAAAATAAAGTGTCAAATAAAGCTAGTAATATATATATATAATTATAATGAAAAATACGTTAATAATTTTTGGTAAAACAAAATTAATAATATGTAGGTAGAGAAGTGTATCTGAATGTGAATAAGCAAGTTGGATTTGTAATAATGGCTTTCAAAGAGGAAAATCATTATGCAGGGTGCATTCTCGTAAATGATTGGGCGCACTGTACAATAATCGGCACCAATCACACCCACTTGGATTTGGACGGTGATGTGCCAATTTCACATATTTAACATTTCTTTTGCGTGTTCAATTAAAATCAAATCCTCTAATACATTTTGAGGTCGATTCCACTGATTTGTATATGCCTATAGAATGTTAAAAGAAATTTTAATAATATTAAATTCCTCACATTAGATAATGAATAAATCAATTATAATTTTATCATATTTGATAATTCTTTTAAATTATCATTCAAAATATTTTATGTTAAGTTTTAATTAATTAATTTATAATTTTAACATGATTAAATTTATAAAAAAAAAATTTTGAATCTTAAATTTCGAATTCAAACTCATTCCTGTAACTCTTATATATATATTAAAAAAAAAAAAGTTGAATGACCGTGTCTAATCAAAGTGATATTTTGATTTGATGTCTTAGAACTTCTAACTGGCCGTGGCATTTGGATAAGCGCAAGTTCACAGTTAGACTTTTTTTGTTTTTAATTTTATTTTTTGCACATTCCAACCTTCTACAAGAAAGATAATAAACAAATAAATTAGTACTGAAATAGTTTTTATAATTAGATTATTTGTGGGAAAGATTGCAATTTTTTGACGAATAATTCTCTTGTATTTTTAGTAGGGCATATTGCATCTATTGTAAGTACGTACTATATGATATTTTTAAAATATTGATATATAATTCAAAGGTCAATTTTATTTTGATAACTTAAAAAATTTTAATTGATAAAATTACTTAAATATTTAATTCATTCTATCATGGTAATACACCTAAATTAGGTGCCTGAATAGAATCAATTTATGAGATATGAACTTTAATTAAAATAATTGAAAACACAATTTGAAAATTGAGTTTCAACTTCGTGACATGGGGCACCATTATCTTTCCATTCATAATCTTTCCAAGATGATCATTCAGATTGGAAAACATTGAAATGGAAATCATTGTCACAATAGTGTATCAGCTTTGAGTGTAGGAGAATGGTCATCTTTAGAACCAAATATGTGCATATCCTCTAATTGTCATTGTTCTTCTTCTATATACAATATCTTTGAACATGGACCTCTCTATAAGCAAGTCGCTCTCAGCCATTACAATCAATTATTAGTGGAAGGAAATATATGGAACTGCCTTTGATTCGCCATTCCATTTATCTTATATATTTCCCTATTTAATATTGAAATCAATGTTGTGTACCATTTATCTAGCAATATACTATATAACAGAGAAGCATGTATGCTTAATTAACTGAACCCTCTTGGTAGTTGATACCCATTAATTATCTCTGCCATTGTATGATAAGTTAACCTAGTTAATGAGCGGTCTTGATTAATCAAAATTAATGCTAATCGCCATCATTAGGTAGATTCAAAGCCACCAGTCTAGCTAAGGCCTCGTAAACAAGGCCCTTACTAGACTTTCAAGAATGTTGTGAAATATCCAATGTATGTGCACTATATCAAATAAAAAGTGGAAACATAATAGGTTAATTTGAAACATATATATCAATTAAGTTAGCATGACCTAATCAACCAAGTAAGACAAACTAATCTCTTTGGTATTATTCCTATACACATAGGGGGTTGGGTAATAATAGTGATTGATTAGCACTAATTGCAGAACAAAGACTGATCTTTCTAAGAATCAAACTTTGAAAGAACGGCCGATAAAATGTCAGATCATCAATAATGACAACTAGTCAAGATAAAAATGATGCATCCTAGAGACAAAGATTTTCACTTATCCGTCATTGCATTGTTAATCTAGGATTATATAATTATGCATATGAATGATTCTCTTCGTATTATTTTATTGCAAGGTGATAGTTGGCATCACAATATCAAGTTGGCCAATTTGATCAATCTTGTTGTGTGTTCCGGAATTGCCTGTTAGCTGAGAGTCCCATCAGGGTATAGCACATGTTCATACTCATGTAAAAGTTAAAGCCAAGATAGGTGGCGAGATTCAAATATTTATCAAGATTTCATGATGCTTGCTTTGATACAATAGCCGAACATAAAAGCATATAACTATTAGAAATAGAGTCACTTTTATTAGGGTTAATTTGACTTCACCTAAGTGTCGCACTCGAGATTGAAGTCTTTAAAATAACTCCAATATCTTATTGACGTTGAGTTATTTTGATATATAATTTTTTTAAAAAAGCATGGCTTGAATTCACATATTGAATCATTAAGTAGTAAGGTTCAGACATCCATAAAAACATCATCCTTCTTTTGCCCTACTAACTTATGGTGGAATACACGGTTGAATATGTGATGTTTAATTAACTTGAACATGGAGGCCTGTGAAGCCAAATATGCAGCTAGCTTTCGAAGCATGACAATTATGTACATGCATTAATTTGCCAATAATCTTACATAAAAATGATGATGAAACAATAATCTAATGAACTCTTTTCTAAACTGGCAAACAAAATTTTCATAAAAGAATTGTGAAATTTAGCATTAATCTTTTTTTTTCATCATACTTGGAACAAAATCAAGTTTTGACAACTTCATTCGTCTGATGATTAGAGTTTATCATTATAGTTGATTTTTTCCTCAGTTTTTCTCCTAGACGTAAGAGAGCAGTACTAGGTTACATCGATAAGCTATCATCATTACTCTGCGAGAAAGTTTCCCAAAGAGCCCAACTGCTTTCATAATCTTAATGAATGACTAAGTTAAAGATCCTAGTACTTTGATTATCTTAGAGAATCACAATATCAAAAGGGTCATGCAATGAGTCATTTCTCGAGTAGGAAAAAGTTTTCTAATTATGAATGAGTAAGTAGGATGACAAATTAATTAACTGGGTGACCAGTGACCACCTGTTATTCATTGTAATCTTTGTAGCCAACCTTTGGATTTGATTGGAAAAGAATGATAAAGAATGCAAATTCGTCTAAACGTTAAGTCATTTGAATGTTTAATGGACGTTTAGTTTGGAGGTAGGCACTAGGTGTTCAAGGCTAAGCTTAATTCTTTATTACCTCTTTATTATTGTTAATTATAGGAAAGCTCTAGCTTGGCTTTAGTTGTTTCTTGAACTAAGAGGAGCAATCACATCACATAAACAATTAAACAAGAGTGATGATGAGGTCCAATGCATCATAAATCATAATGAAGAATAAGGCATGCCAATTAGGGTATTATTCTTGTTATGTCATTATATCACTATAGGTTTCTTTCTTGTTTAATATTTTATATTATATAGTAAATAATATATATCAGCATGATTGGAAAATTAGAAAGAACATCACGCTATGCTAGGATAGATTCCTTTTCTATCAACTTCACCGGCAGCGAAAAATTTCAACACCCCACTTCTTAAAACACACTAAAAAAGAAGAAGCAGAAGAAAGAAGGGGGAAAGGTCTAATGAGGCGAGAAATGATGGTTATGATGCAGGTAAAGAGAAGCTTTCATAGATATAGGTCATTTTCTATAGATGCATATCTTGGCAGATAATCTTAGACTTTTTGTCCCTAACGGTAGTAGTATAACTAGTATGGAAAACCAAAAATAAAAATCAACCACATTAATTGCTCTCAAGGTCAATGAAAAAAAAAAAAAAAGGTCCCTACCCATATTATATGAATTAAATATGCCAATGGTTTTCTCGTTTTTGTTCGTCAATACTGCTCCTGGTTTTTAGAAAATCTTATTTTTCGGGCAGTAAGATTTCTCGATCCTGTATTTCCAATATTAGCCCTATACCCATGATGCTTGTCCATATATACGAGTGCATACGTCAATATCTTTTTGGTCTTTTCCTAATTACGTAAGATGGCTGCATAACTTCCCCGTAGAGGTGGCAAGGGCGGACGACTTCCGATCATGTGATTTTGGTTCTTTTTTTTTTAATCAAACAAATTTGAATACAGTTAGATGAAATTATTATATCAAAGATATAAAAAGCTAGTTAAATCAAATCCAACTATTCATAATTTTAATTTTAAATATTTTTAATAAATTATTAAATTTGGATCAGATTATAATCAAATTATTTCAAATTGAATTGAATTCAAAATATTTTTTCAAATAAATTCAAATTTAATTTTCGATAATTGATGAGAAACTGTGGATTTTTTTTTATTTGTCAAGGAAGAGAAACTGCGGATCTAGAAAACGAATTCTGAGGCTTGTAAATGAAAACAGTTTAACATACACATACACTTGCATATGGCTATCCTCAGCGAATGAAAGCATTTTAATGCACATATACACATGCATATAGCTATCCTCAGCGAAGTTCAATTTGTTGAAAGTATAAGTCAGTGGGCTTGATTTAATAATTGTTATTGGACCATATCAGTGGTCGCTTCATAATTTATCATTGAAGAATTTTATTTACAATTCTCAATTTTTTTTATACTTATCATAAAATTTAATAAATTATATTATTTATATAATCTAAATAAATTATATTTTTCATTCTTGTTACTTATGTTTAATCTTTTTATATTATTAAAATTGATCACGTTCTATAAATTAACTAATATTTATGTATAACCCTTTTATATATTTAAAATTTATGATGTTCTATAATTTTTTCTTATTAAAATTTATAGTGCTCTATAAATTAACTCAATAAAATATTTGTATTTTAGGTATTAATGGATTCAGTTACACTAATACCTACTATTGCGTGCAATTAACATAAATATCAATATAATTATGTTCAATAATAAGAAATCTCATATTATTAAATTATTTGAATCACTATATCTTCATGATGTAAATGTTGGCATGCAAAATATAATCAATTTAGATGACACATGATATTTAGTTAACGATATTTGAATGTTTTTATAAAATATAGATTTTTTTAATCATTGATGTTATTATAAGATATTTATCTCAAATTAATGACTTATTTTAATACAAAATATTTGAAGGTTGTAGTGAAAGCGAAAAATGAGATTACAAGGTGAAAATGAGTTATGCAATTGAAAAAAATTGTAAAAACATTTTATGATTGGGAAAAAAGGGGTTGTAAAAATTAAAAGATAAAAAAGGAAAAGAGAGGGTTGTGGAAAGAAATTTTTAAATAAAGAAAACTTGTAAAAAAAAGAGTGTAAATAAAAAATAGAGGGTTATAAAATAGAATTTTCCAAATTTATTATACATTTTATGTTTATAGTATGCTTCTTGCTTATGCACATTAATTATTATGACTACAAATCTATAATTCATTGTATACTTCAAACTTCTACCAGATAACAATACTTCTTCTTTTTGAATTCTCTAATTTTGAAACATCCGTTGGGCATATTCTTGCCCGGATTTATGCTAAATTTAATACATAATACCTCTTAACTGAAACTATATATAATTAAAAAAAATTATCCTAAAATAAAGTATAACGGTCGATATATTAAACAAAGACCCGATTCAAAAATTGAACGCATAGAATAGAACAATGTTCAGCAAACAAAAGAGGTGGTTATGTCGTTATAGTTGGAAATAGCTTTCCAACTGTCACTACTAAAGGGCAGTGCATTATATCGGCCCCCTGCCCCCACTCCAAAAGAATAAATTTTATGTACTGTATATAAGATGACTTTCTGTAATTTCACTTTTTTGCTCACAGTTCATTTCATAAGTGTCAGATTACATACACAAAGTATCAGATATTTTTTTTTTTTTAGTTGGACTAATTTTAAGTTATATATTTTTTAAATAAATAAGAGTGAAATTACTTTAAATTACAAGTACATTAAATCGTCAAGTTACAGTCTATAGTAATATTTAGGTTATTTTTGAATTTTGACTAAGGTCAAATTAATCAAATTTTATCTGAAAATTTTAAAATCTTTCATATTTAAATTATTCAAATATATTTTTAAATAAATTCTAGTCAAAATTTCAAATTGAATGAAAAATTATCAAATCTATAACACAATCATTAAACAGGAAAATCTATCAGATCTTTTCTTTCTTAATGTTATTAACTGTAGTAGCTAAAGAATATAACTTTTATATTACTATTGGAACATTTATTATTTAATTAGTTGCACAGTTTCTTACATAATTAAGAAAACAATGCATAGTAATATATATTATCAAGGGTATATATATATATATATATATATATATATCTGTGAGTGTGTATCCGCTAATTTAGTAGAACTAGCGAACATGTGACAAAAAGATGAAAATAAATACTAGATACGTATAGCAAACCAATCGAGCAAAATATAAATTATCATAAATCCAACATCCAATTTAGCTCAATCACACCTAGCCCATGGAAAGTGCCATGATTCTATTTGAACGGTGGCCACATGTAATATAAGAAATCAGGTTCATTGAGCTTTCTCTATAATCCCCAACATATGAAATAATTTGGTGATTTAACCTTCAAGGGATCATCTATAAAGGCGTCGAAAATTTGAGTATACACAGCTGAATTTTGATTGCACCATAATTGCTGTTAAGTGCAAAACAACGAAGAAAGGATTGTAGATGGGGCTATTCAGCTCTAGCAACAAAAGCCTTGACTCTTAGCTGTCGCTACGGGCATTTTTCATCTTCTCCCTGAAACTGACTTGACGAGCCTAAAAGATATAGCTATGACCTTTGAAAAACTCTTGGACGGAAATATTTTTATATTTGGAAAACGTTTTTACTCAAAGGATGTTTTCAAAAATATTTCCGTTTCGAAAAATATTTTTGTGTTAAAAAAAATTATTGAAATTTATTCTCAAACATATTTCTGTAATTTTAAAAAGTTAAAAAAACGTGTTTTCACTTTGTAAATGTGTTTCTTTATACTATTAATTTTTAGTATAAAATTTATGAATAATTAATATCATTTTTAAATATTTGATTGATTATTATCATTTCATTTTTTATAGTTAAAATTAATTTAGATCATTATTTTTAATATTATTTTTTATACGATATTATAATTAGTTAGTTTAATATTTATGTGTAAAAAAAAATATTTATAAATATATCTTTATATCTTTTTATATTTACATATTTTTTTCATATTTCGTTTTTTATATTTTTAAGAAATACTATTTTTTATATTAATTTTCATGTTTTTCGTTTCTGTGTTTCCCGTTTCGTGCTAGTATCCGATATTGTCAACCAAAGTCTAGAATGAGACCCTTAGAATTTACTGGTAATAATATAAGTTAGAGCAAGGTTAATGGGTTCTATTGTTTGAAAAGCTAATAACTACAGTGAGATTTTCTTAGTGATACTTTATAAAAATAACATTTTGTACTCATAACAAATTCTAATATCAATTTGGACCAATTATAAATAAAATAAAATCCACATTATAATATATTATAACTTTTTAGGTCACAACTCAAAGAACTTGGTTCCAAGTAGTAATAATTATTTGTATATTGTAATATATATATATATATATATATATATATATATATATATATATATATTACATTACACAGATACAAATGCAAGTTTTTTTTTTAAATCATCATATGTTTTTTATTAACATTTTTGTATATTCTCAATACTACATATTAGTACATGTACTAATTTTTTAAAATTATATCTATTTCTTTTATCATATTTATATCTTAGATTTGACATACTTTATTAATTAATTATTAATATAGTTATACTTTTAACTTTAAACCACTTGCAATAAAAACAATAATTTTTACAACTACATTTTGATTAAATTATAAACTCTCATAATAGTAAAATTAATTTGATGCAATATCGTCACTACAAACAGATTTAACATATATGTTAGGGGATCATGTAATACGTCCGGTGATTCGCTCTCCAGTGGTCTCTTCTCATTTTGTTGCTCGAGCTTCTGGATTTTCAATCCTCCTCTCAGCGCTGGAAGCTAGTTTGTTTGATGATGCCTCAAGAGAGACCTTCCATGCAATCAAAACGGATTTGCTTTGATTCCCAAAAAAAAAAAAAAAACTTCTTGTGGAATAACAAGGAAGAATCGTTTTTTTTTTTTTTTTTTATCAAGAGCAAAGGAGAATCTAATAATAATTTTATTTACTGTACATTGAGTGGAAAAAAATGGATCCAAAAGTTATCTCGGGAGGTGCCCAAATCAGTGCAGATAATGACTACACTTTTAATGGAAAAACGATGACAATGTTATTTCACAGAAAAGTTGGGTGTAAGATTGACTGCCACTGAAGCACAGCTCTCTCTCCAGTCACATACATTTTCCTCGTCAGCTTCAAGAAGAGTAGTACTGGAACAGTAGTCCGTGGCTTTTTGACCTAAAATAAATTTTAACGATGTTACCCACTTCATATATCAAAAACCAATAATAATCTCTGTCTGCATTGGATCAAACTCTACGTTCATGATTCAATGATTAATAATAAGAAAATCGGTGAAATTAATTTGTATCACTACTCGGATAGATCAAGGTGAGATAGGGTATAAGCCCTACCAAATTAAACTATAATTTAATTATTGTTTTGGGGCCATAAGTTTTGTTCCATGATAATGCATGTCCATTGGGATGCTACAAATCATTTGGATGGAGATAAACATTATGCATTCAATAAAGAGATGATGTATGGATTGAAACTGCTTTATTAATGAATATGGAAGGAAGGTTCATGTTCTTGAGGATGGCGAAGAGAGCGCAAGGGAAATCTCTTTTTTCTTTATGCATTTTTTATGTGTTCTGAGAATAAATTTAATATGAAGAATTATTATCATGTCTAATATTTGAAAACTTAACGGAAAAAAATTTTTTAAAAAAAAAACAAGATTGAAGTTATCTTTATTGACCAATACTCATGTTTTTGGACACTACATAGGTAACAAAATTCAATTCTTTTGAAAATTCAAAAGTAAGTTATTTGAAAAAGAAAATGAAGATCATGTTAAAATTGATATGATTTTACAAGAATTTAAGTTTAATTCCATTTATCATTAAAAATAAAAAAAATTAATTTTTAAATTGAACTTGTTTTTTAATATGAGGCTAAAATAGGAAAATAAACATACCTATTCAAATTAGTTATATCATTTTAAGATTTACTTTAAATACATTAATCTCACTATATAAATATCTAAATTTCATTTTAAATTTATTCTGCTCTTGATTATCTCAGTTAGGATAAACCTTTTCCTAAATCAATGATACAGATTTAAGATAAAATCTTAATCTTTATAAGATTAAGAGGTATTGAATATGATCAAAAAGACTAGTGGAAAAGTTTCATTCTATTTCAATTATCTAAGAGCTTGTTTATTTTATTGTCACTAATTGTTATTGTTAATTGCTAATTGTTGTTGTGGATTGTTGATAGCTTATTGACATTACATATTTAATAAAATTATTATTAGTCATGATTGTTTGTATGTGTAATTACTAACATTGATATAAATTTTAAATAAAATAAAACTCCAAAATTTATAAGCAATTGATAAAAAAAGTTTCAAAAAAACAAATTTTATTGAATTGTTATTAAATAATCTATTAACTACAAACTTTTATTTTAAATTAAAATTAATATACTAATCACACACATATTATATAATTTTTATGAACTAAACAATAAAAAGAAGAAAAGATGTCCCTCCTAACTTTCTTGACCTTATAAGTTATTCACACATGTAGAGGGGCGCGTGCGCATATATATATATATATATATATATATATAAAGATTAGGTGCAGTACATACCTTTAACACCCTATTTTCTTACCCTAGTAAAAATCATTGAAGAACTCTATTGACCAAGGCATCTTATTTTTCTACCCTAGTCACTAAAACTCTATCGACTTGAGCATCGAATTGTATTTCTTAGAACATCCATGAAATATTCAGGGCATTACTTGTTTTATAGATTGTGCCTACTAGAGATCGTGGAGCAAGCAGAGTATTTATTAATAACCTATTTTGAAAATGACTCCATAATTGGGAACCCAAATTTCATTAATACTCGTATGTATTAATTAACTATAAAATATTTCAAATGATTCTCTAATCGAATGGTTAAGGCTAACGTCTCGTGACCTTAAGATTATGAGTTCAAACTCTATTAAATAGTTCCTTTTGATGCGAAAATCGAAAATGAGATAGTCATTTGCAATCAAGCCTCCCATGTGTGTCCGGTCAAATCAAAGAAATCTGAACCAAAAAGGGTGATAGGGAGGTGGGCCTTGATGCTAAGCATCTAAACCGATTAATCAATTGAAATATTTATCTATTATTATTTAAAAATAAAATTAACGCAAAAACCATTTCATTCTTACTAAATAACTGAATCAATTGCATGAAAATTATCAATTACAAACGAGAAAAATAACAAGTTACTATAACGTCTTTTTTTTGCTTTTGACATAGATAAATAAATTTTCTTGTTTTTAGAAAAAAGAGAATAAATTAATTGACATAAACAAATTATGAGATGGCAAAATAACGTCCTCAATTTTCTTTATTTTTTAATTCATTTTTGTTTTTTTTTTCCTGAGAGCATATTATAATGTTTTTCTTTTTAGAAGGGTGAAAGCAAATAGCCACCATAGAGTCGCCATCTTCTTGGGACTACGTAAAAGCAGGCGCAGAGGTGTGGAGCAACGAACACGTGTCCAAATCGTAAGCCGTAGTCTGAGCACTGAAAGGAATCAGGATTATGAAACGTGGAACGATAGCGTGCCGTCAGATTAGAGATGACGTGGACATTCCTCATTCGCAGCTTTTTTTTTTAGCTTTGTCAAGTCTATTGTGTCCAGGTTCGCCTCTACATATAACTGACCAACGCGGCCTTCTCGTGTTCAGACTTGTCGATCTGGGTCGCACGCCATAATCGACGGGGAAGAAGTAGCCACTGCTTCTTCTTTTTTAGTGGCCCCCACTCTCCCACGCAAGGTTGCTGTGATGCCATCCTTGTACCGTCGTATCCACGAATATATATTAAAAAACAATAAATTTTCCCAATTATTCAGGTCGTTTGAAAGAATTTTCATAAAACAAAATTAACGCAGATATTACACACCAACAATATTGAATTTAATATTTTTGAAAAAGAAAAGATATTTTATTTATTTGCACATCGACTTCATCAATAATTTCTTTGAAATTTTATAAAACGTTAGTACCATAATAGAAATGCTAGTGTAGTAGTACAGTTGAATGCCACGTGG